>APFE030320103.1:59440-99858 GCA_000404065.3 Pinus taeda
AAAGGAGGTATTTTCATTTGTATCATCCAAGAATTGTTCATTTGTGTAATGTAAAGGAGGTTGCCCCCTTGAAGAGGCTGAATTCTAAGCCATTGATCTATCTTTTCTATCTTTTTGTGAGCTCGTTTCATAACACACAATCACCTTATATTATTTGATATTGGATAGTGTCCAACCAATTCCAAATGAAATGAGTAAGAGTAGGATCAAGTTCAACATTCCTAAGACGCCAATTTCACAGCCTTTTCAACTTAAATTTTTCAATAAATATTTTGAAAGTATTTGGTACTCTACTCACATCCTTCTTCGACATATTTAATAAATAAACAAAATATAAGTATAAGTAATAAAATAAAATAAAATTTACATATGAATAAAATGAATGTAAAAATCAACATATCTTTTTGAAATGCTATAAAAATCTGAGTGTTGTTGTAGAACTTTATTCTGGGTAGTTGCAATACAGCATAATTCCAACTCTCTTCCTTCAATCATTCTAACCATATGTTAGTGTATTTTCATAATAAATCTTATGGCTGAAATAAATAAAAGTAAAATTTTTAATATAGTGAATTATAAAAAATACTACCAACAACAATACACTATATTTAAAATAAAATTATAGTCCAAGAAAAAGTAAAAATAATTCAACAAACTTACTTTTGGGTTTCCGGGCACATTTCGTCCAATGACCATTCACCTCACTTCACACGACATAATATTCATTTGACTAGTTTTTTCTCTTTCACTCCTTGCAATGTTCTCCAAGGTCTGGAAGTTGCTTTATTTTAGGACTTTTGTTACTATTGGTACATATTATGGGTTTAGAATTTTTAACCTTCTGATTCTTTATGGAAATATCCTCCCACATGTCGAAAATGTCCTCAATCAATTCCCATATTTCCCCTATTCTAAATGGCAACTGGAAAATGTTATCCATGCCTTTGAATATTTCTGAATTTACTTTTCCACCTTTTGAATTGATTTTATCCTGAATTTGATAACTTGTTTCCATACAACATTCCTTCCAAAAGCTTAAACTAACTTTTGTCTTATCCCCACCACATTTTTCTATAAATTCATTATGAATAAATCTTAGCCTTTGGATGAAAGTCATAGTCCTTCTATACTCATTATCTGCATTATGATCGCATGCCAGTAACTTTGCCTCTATTTCTATTAAAACCGCACAAATGATGCATTTCATTGTTTCAAAAAGAGAGTTATTGGGATATTCCTTGATCAATTGTATTTTGGCCTTTGTTGAATGGTTCCCTCCAATTACATAATATATGTATTCAAAACATTGTGTCCCATCAAATGTCTCTCTCTTGGGAACTTGATTTGAATCAACAAAAACCACATAATCCACCACATGTGCATGTGGATTGTACCCCATCAAAATAAGTTGAATTATAAGTAAAATTTGGGAAATTTATATATATTTTATATATATATAAATTTATAAAAAATTTATTCTTTATATATATATATTATATAATATTAAAATTATTAAAAAAAATGTTAATTAAAATATATAATAAAACATTAATCAAAATTTAAAAATTATTTAATAATATAAAAAAAATTATATATTAAAATTAAATAAAAAATATTTATTTAATTTAAAAAAAAAAAAATATGTTGACCCCCGAACCGCCCAAGCCCCAGCTAGCCGCCAAAGGGCCATAGGTTGAATTCCATAATATTAAATTTAAAGTAAAAAAATACCGTACTAAAAAAACCAATCTATAATAATTTATTTAAGAAACTAATATAAATGGTTTAAAAAAAAAAGTATTTCATTTTATTTTGGATATTTGGATAGAAACAAAAATACTAAATGGATTTCTTTTTTCTAATTAAACAGTTTTTTTTTCCATGAAAGAATTGAAATGCTCCCAAAACAAAATTAAAAAAATGTAGAAAATGTAGAAAAAAAATTAACACCTGTTTTTCATTTCAAAGGCCTAAAAACAAAAATAAAAGAATCTAAAATTTTCTCCTAAAAATCCTACAAATTTGAGTTTTTTTTGTCTTCTTCGCTATATATATATAGAAATTCAAAGTTTCCACTTCTTCCTAATCCAAAGGATTATGAGACCACTATTAATGAA
Source organism: Pinus taeda (assembly GCA_000404065.3). NCBI lineage: Eukaryota > Viridiplantae > Streptophyta > Pinopsida > Pinales > Pinaceae > Pinus > Pinus taeda. The sequence goes on from APFE030320103.1 coordinate 61,558, forward strand.
GGGAAGGATGAAGAATTTCCTGCAACTGATAATTTGACTATGAATAGAGAGTCATATTTTCCACTTAGTCATAATCCTAAGCATTATGCGAGCACCAGTTACGAAGGGGAGGATGAAGAGTTTCTTGTAAATGATAATTTTAGAGGCATGCATGTGAATAATTCATTTTCTCTAAGTGAGTGTTTCAAAGGCACTCATGGTGATGACGAATTGAACCCTCCAAGGGAGGGTTCCAAAAGTAGGGATGAAGGTGGTGAAGAATTTCATCTGAGTCAAGATTTCAAAAGTGCGGATGTTGGTAGTAAAGAATTTACTTCAAGTGAGGACGGTAATGAATATTTTCCAAGTAATGACGGTGATGAATATTCTAACTATGTTCAGAATGATCATAGTAAGTATAATATTCCTCCTAATGATAATGAAAATGCTTCTATAGAGAATAATGAAATGATGGAGACCTTGCAAGCAGATATTGTATTGAGGGGTAGGAGTAGACCTTTTCATATCAATCCAAAATATTCCAGTTATACAATGTCTACGACATAATATCTCACAAGTAGAAGTTCTATCATTGATAGGATTTCAAGTGAATGTTGTTGAAAGGATTGCTTGAAACATATGGATTTCATGTTTGCTTTGGAACAAAGGAAGATATATTTCTCAATGAATAAAAGCATGCAAAATTGATAATTAGTGGGTTGCATGCAATCTACACTAGTAGGTTATGATTATCATATTGGGAAAGTATTGATTTGTAGAAAGGCTTTCAAAATGTTGCATTCAATTGGTAATTTTCATTTGTCAAGAATCTAAGAAAGGCTGGAAAAAAATCCTACATATTATTCAAAAGTACGTTATAAAAGAGAGGTTGGACCATCAACAATTACTGCAATGTCATGGATAAAATAATTATTTTCAAAGCATGGAGAGTGTATGCCAAATAAAGACACAATACATATTCTAGATAATTTCTCAACATGAGAAATCTTCAACTTACACAGAGAATATGCAGAAGGTGCTGAAAAAGATGGTAATTTTATTACATATTCATATTTTACCAAGATATGGAAGAACAAGTTAAACAATTTCTATATTCCTAAGAAGAAAAGGATGGGGGTTTGCAGTATATGTGATTCTCTTAAATAAAAAAAGGGGCATAAAGATGTATTAGCAGATGGAGATCCACATGGTTGTCCAATTTGGGTTACAAAGGTTATAAAGGTCAGTAAAGAAAATAAAGATATTACAATTGTTGAAGTACATTGGTATGCCACAAATACCCACCCATTCAATGGTGTGTACAAGTCAGATATGGTAGTTGATAAAGGAATTGGCAGAAAGAGAAAAAGAAAGTGTTAAAATATAAATTGTTGCCGCATAGACCTCTTAAAATTGTAGGATGTTGACATACTTGTCTATGACTTCAATTTATCAAAGAGACGAACTCTTCGCTTCAACACCATAGATATTTTGAAAAAGTTGCTACCAGAAGAAACAATGTTGAGATGGGAGTTTGCTAAACCTAGTTGTAGATCTAGAAGACTTTTGAAACCTGAAATGGTGGGCATGCATGTTAACTCAGATGGGGTTCTAGTTGTTGAAAGAGAAGAATATGGGTCATCTTCATCTGCATCTAGTAACTCATACGAAGATGTAGATTCTGATGGTGTGCTAGAAACTATGGATGATTTTGGATAAATGTATAAGACATTTTATGTAAATGATGTTTGCATGGTAACTTGAAATAAATATGTTGACTTCCATATGATCTTACATGAAGTTATGATTCATTTGTATGTTTGTTGGATTATATGTTTTAATTATGAAGAATTCATATCTTTAGAGATGTTTGCATGGTAACTTGAAATAAATATTTTGACTTACATATGATATTACATGAAGTTATGAGTCATTTCTATGTTTTTGGAATTATATTTTTTGATTATGAAGAATTCATATCTTTAGAGATCTTTTCATGGTAACTAGAAATACACATTTTGACTTCCATATGATCTTACATGAAGTTATGATTCATTTCTATGTTTTTTTTATTATATGTTTTAATTAAAAGGAATTCATATCTTTAGAGATGTTTGCATGGTAAATTGAAATAAATATTTTGATTTCCATATGACCTTACGTGAAGTTATGGGTCATTTCTATGTTTATTGGATTATATGTTTTAATTATGAAGAAATCATCTCTATAGAATATCCACAATTCAATCAAGGGGGCTTCATTAGGGAGCAATATCATACCACGTGGGTTCATATTGTGGGATATATATTGAAGAAAAAATGACATAATATATTGGGGGATATATAGGGGCTAAAGGGTTTTCATAGTGGAAAATATAAAAATGGAGGTTAAAGTTAATGAGAAAATATAAAGGGGTATAAAAATGTTAATGAAAAATAGATACCTACAATATCTAGTGAATGCAATAACGAATTACAAAAATAAAATGTATGTGATATTCCATATATCAGAGTTGATATTTTGATTAAAAGTAAAGAAATATTAGAAATTAATGTTGATTGTTTAATTTATATAGTGATATTTCCATGATATTACTTATTGTTATCATTTGGTATAACATAGTTTTAAAAATGTTGAAATTTTAATGCCTCATTATAAGGGACAATTCGTTTTGATGGTTGATTTTAGGTTTTTGTTGCAATAGGATAAGTTGTCTTAGCCTAAAATTTGAAAAGAGTTATAGTTTTAGCCTTTGAAATAAAAATTACTCTCAGAATAATGAATCTTTCATTTAGTTGTTCATTTTTAAAAATTGTTTTAGATATATAATTTGTCCATAATTTCATGATTGAAATATGTTAAAAATTAAGTTTTTTAATTCATGGTTGAAAATTTGTCAAAATCTTAAGTTTTTTCTAAGCTATGATATTTTATCTTTAATGCTATTGTTGAAAACAATTACGATTTCAGGGTTTTTTAGAGTCAAGATATTTTATCTTTAACAACATGGATGGAAAATGTTGGAATTATCAGGATTTGAGACATAATATTTTATCTTTAACATCGTGTCTGAGAATTGTCGGAATTTTACAGTTTTTCAAAGTACTGATATTTCATCTTTAATTCCATTCCTAAAAAGTGTCAAAATTGTAACCCAATTTTTATTTTGTTCCAGCATCAACACTTATTTTTTTGAGGGTGTTTTTTTCATCCATTTTTCAAAAAAAAGGTTGTTTTCACTTCCATTTAAAAAAAATGTTGAAAATTTACCCTAAAAGAAAAACATCGTTCTCACATACACAATTTTCATTTTTAGGTTATCTTTTCATGTTTTTTCGAGGTTTTTGAGATAGAGTACCTATTTTGAGATAATAGTTCTCATTTGATTAGTAACTATGTTAGTAATATTGGTGCAAAAGAAGGTTGGATCATGGCACATGTGTCCAGATTATAGGGAGCTCAGCAAGCTCACTATTAAAGATAAATTTCCCATTCCTGTCGTTGATGAATTATTGAATGAATTACATGGAGAAATTTACTTCACCAATTTGGATCTTTTTTTAGGATATCATCAAATTAGAATGAAGACTGAAGAGATTATGAAAACAACATTTTAACTCATAATGGTCATTATGAATTTTTGGTCATGCCTTTTGGCCTTACCAATGCACCTTTTACATTTCAAGGTTTGATGAATTCCATTTTCAAACCATTCCTTAGAAAATGTGTGTTAGTATTTTTTGATGATTTACTAATCTACAACTAGTATTAGAAGGATCATGTTCAACACGTTGATAGGGTGCTTAAACTATTGGAGGAGAAACAATTATATTCAAAAACCTCCAAATGTTTCTTTGGAGAACAAGAGGTGGAATATCTGGATTTTATTATATCTCATTAGGGTGTTAAGGTAGACCCTAACAAAATTAAATCCATTAAGGAATGGAAAATCCCCACAACCATAAATCATCTATGAGGATTTCTCAGATTGGAAGAGTATTATCACAAGTTTGTTAAGAATTATGGGAGAATAGCAGCACCTCTAACAACATTACTGAAGAAAGATTCATTTTCTTGGACTCCAAAAGCAATTAAGTCCTTTGAACATCTTAAAGAGGCAATGTGCCAAGCACCGGTCTTAGCTACGCCAGAATTCACAAAAAACTCTATTGTTTAATGTGATACCTCATGAAATGGAATTGTTGTTGTTTTGATGCAAGAAAGAAGACCCATTGCTTTTGAAAGTCATCCAATCAAAGGAAAATATTTACACAAACCTATTTATGAGAAGGAAATGTTGGCAATAGTACACGCACTAAATAAATGGCGAACTTACCTAGTGGAATGACATTTCAAGGTAAAAATAGATCATGATAGCCTTAAATAATTTTTGGAACAAAGATTATCTTTAGAGGAGTAGCAAAAATGGGTCACAAAGATCTTGGGGTATGACTTTGAAATCATCTACAAAAGAGGGAAGAAAATTGTTGTTGCATATGCACTCTCCAGAAAGGATGAGGATGTGGAAACATTTGTTTGTGTCATTTCTATTATCCAAATATATTGCATAACCGAAGGAAGAGATGATGGAAGAATGACGAAGAAGTGTGGACACTCATTCAATAGTTGTAGCAAGATCCTAGTATATGTGATACATTTAGCTGGAAAAATGAGTCATTATGGTACAGAGATCACTTATATATTTGTAAGGATTCCCAACTCAAAAAAAAGACTCTTTTGGAATTTCACACCTCTCCCTTAGGAGGGCACTCATTATTTTTAAAAACTTACCACATGGTAAAGAAGGATTTTTTTTGGGATGGCCTTAAATCTGATATTCAAAAGATTTTGGCAGAATGTTTGGTTTGCCAACAAAATAAAGTTGAGACAATCAAGACCCGAGGTTTGTTACAACCTTTATCCATTCCAATTCAATGTTGGGAGGAGGTTTAAAAGGATTTATCACATGTTTACCCAAGTCCAAAGGAAAGAGTTTCATCACGGTGGTAATTGATAGACTTACCAAGTATGCACACTTTTGTGCATTATCTCATCCATTTAAATCCATTGTAGTTGCTACTGCATTTCTGGAAACAATTCAAAAGCTACATGGAAACCCAAATATTATTGTAAGCAACAAAGATCCCATTTTCATTGGAAATTTTTGGATGGAATTATATTCTTTCTTGGGTCCTGAATCAACTCATAGCTCATCTTATCATCCTCAATATGATGAGCAAACTAAGATAGTGAACAAATTTTTGGAAGGATATCTTTGTTGCTTTGTATATTATAAGAAAACACAATGGGTCAATTGATTACCTCTGACTAAATGGTGGTATAACACTTCCTTCCATACTGCAGCAAAAATGACCCCATTTATGGAACTTTATTGATATGATCCACCGTCCATCACATTATCTTTAAGAGAAAATTCTAAGGTTCAAGAAGTGGAATATCACATTGAGCATCAACAATTTTTGCAACTCTTAAAGGATAACCTCACTTTGGCACTAATGAAACAATAGGCATATCAACATCACAATGAAAGATGTTTTGATCTAGGTGAATGGTTATGTTTATAGCTACAACCATACAAAAAGATGTACCTCAAGCAAGCTAAGAAGGATAATAAATTATCACCAAAGTACTATGGTCCTTACAAGGTGTTGCAAAATATTGGTAATATGGCATACAAATTAGAGCTTCCTGCATATTCCCAAGTGCACCCAGTTTTCCATGTTTCATGCTTAAATAAGGTTATAAGTGACAAGCTCCCAATTCAAACAATAATGTCAGAACTTGACGAGGAAGGAAAAATCATATTGGAACATGAAGAAATCATGAAAACAAGAACACGATATCTACAAAATCGATCAATTTCAGAGTATTTCTTCAAGTGCAAGAACTTACCCACTGAAGATTCCACATGGGAGGATAGAACTACTCAAGCATTGAGGACAAGACTTTTTTGAAGGAGAGGGGAATGTTAGGTCCCTATAATACTAGTGTATCCCCTTATTGTTATTGCTAGTGTATCCCCTTTATTTTTATTGTTGTTCCCATGTAGTCCCCATATCGTTATTATTATGCCCCATAGAAGTCCACTATTGTTATTGTTTTTCCCTTACATTATTGTTATGTAGTCTCCAATTATATTGTGACCCTTTAGACTCTTATATATAGAAATAATGTTTTTTCATTTGAATCATCCAAGAATTTTTCATTTATGTAATGTAAAGGAGGTATCCCCCTTGAAGAGGATAGTTTTTAAGTCGTTGATCTATCTATTTGTGATTTGGGTGCATAACATCCACCCCATAACATCTTATGATTATTCAACAGCATATGCAACTATGTAGAAGGAACAATACCATCATCAATGTAGTGGAACATAAAGGAACAATAGAAGAAAATAATTCACACATAGAGATGCCAGGATTGGTTGGAGACCAGGGAAAAACACATTATGGGAAAAACCCCTTGAAATTATTCTAATCTATGGGTAAAACCCCTTCAAAATCTTATACTAGGTTTTTTGGACTATAATCCAAAAACCCTGATTTAGAAATCTGTAGTCAACTTTCACTGACTATAGTCAACTTCCAAACATTGCAGTCAACGAGATGTTTTTTTGGTCAATTGATAAATTGAACCTTTAGGTTCCAATCATTGGGAAGATGTGTCATCCATGTGGTTGAAAGGATTCAATGGAAATTTATCCACGACATGATTTTGACTACAGTCAAAATTTCTCCATGACATGCCTGTGACTACAATTGAAGATTCACAATGACATGCCTACGGTTGAGACCCAAAACCCTAAAAATAGAGATGCAAGCATCAAACCATGCAATTTCAGACTTGTATCAACCAATTTCCACAAACTTTCCTTGTACCTATGCGAGCTAAAGCAAATAAGAAAATACAAGAATGCTCCATGATTATGTCCAAATGAGGTCCAGTTCACTTGTATTTGTAGCCTTCTAAGTGTGTCCAATTTTCTTTAGGGCCAACTTGATCAAATTTGCACATCTGGGATTTAATTTCTAATCCAAAAATCACTTCCGTTATCCAAATTGAGTGCTTCAATAGTCAAAATTGGTCCTCTTGAAAATAGGAATATCATCCCATTGTTGGAATTTGTCACTAAGCTACCAAATTAACACTCCCTCTCAACTAGGGAGAAATTCCAATTGCATAATGTAATCATCACAAGAATCATGATATCAAATCATATCCAATCTTGAGTATTTCATCATGAAATGTCATAAATGCTCATCTCTGTTTCATCCTACTTATCTCTTGATTTTCCCTGCTCATATGTTGAACATTCTTGAATCTAAAATAAGAATAATTTGATATCGGGGTGGAGCTTAAGATACCACCCTCTATTCATTAGGGATCCATTGCTACCACCCGGAATCCCTACTAGTGAGGAGCCTAATGCTACCACCCAGGAAACATCAGTAGGGAATTAAACCTATGCCCACATCAACACCGGAGAGCCTAACTCAATCGAAAACAATATCAGGGAGCACATTTCAACTTGAAACCATACCGGGGAGCTTAGTCTTAACCCAGAAACTCATGGGCTCGATAAAAATTTTCAACCCCATATCGAGCAATAAGTGATATAGGGGAGCACATATCAACCCATTTATCTCCCACTCTTCCCAACAATGGCCCTCAAGAGTCATGTGGTAGAACACTTGCACATAAACTAAGCTTGGGTGATATACTTGACTTACGAAAGGTAAGGCTCACACACCCCCAAGCCTCCTCAACTTGTTGGTTAAATGGGGAGGGACAATACTAAAAAGCTCAACTTGTGGGTATGATGCCAACTAGGGTATACTCTACATAGACCAAGATAGGGGGAGATACTCGACTACCAAAATGGACAAGGATCACACACACCGTATGGGTGACAATAGTGGACATACTTGACCTACTACAAGAGTATGGATCATGCACAACTATTGTCCAGAGTTCCCTCAACCCTAAGAGCACTCCATCTCAATTCCTCACCCTGGGAGATCAAACGGGGGGGAATATTTGGCTTAGTTTTCTCGATCAGTCCCACTCTCAACAAATCATAAACATATCATCATGGTTATATATGATAATAATCATGTGCCAATAGAATTAGTCTCCAATTCATATAGGTCATCAAAACAAATATTATATTAGAACAAAAATATGTATATCACAAAAATGATACGTTGTTCAACATCCCTCTCATGGAGGTAGCAACCACAATCTGAACTTGTCTTATACAACAACAATATCTCAATATATGAAGGTATCTCAGTCCCAAAAATATACAAGATTATCTCCTAATCAGATTCCACTCATTATTATCACAATATATTCCTGTCATATCCATAACTTACTCAAATGACTCTCCAAAGAGCTTATTCATCCTGCCTCATAGCTAGTCATGCTAGCAACATCGAACTCAACCTCAATCATGGTTAAAGTGACATAATTCTCATCCAAAATATCATGAAAGATATCATACTAAGGTAGCACATAGGTGTATGTATATCATCAATCATGATCTTTATTGGTGTTAGTACATCCATGTAGTCACATATTATAGAATATTTGAGCAAAAAAATGATCGTCCCATGCAAATATCTCGAAGTGTGATTGGCAGTAACTCAACACATACGAAGAAACTCAATCATGAATTGACTTCGATTTTATGAAAAACATATATATGGACGAGTGTTCACATGGAACATCAATGCTTAAATCAACTATCGGTGGCCAAATCAAGTTCAAAAATATCTCTTCATGACTTCTTGAAATTCAATCGAAATGTACAAGAATTTGCATTTACACTTTCCAAAAGCTCTTCAATAGATTCAAGATATAGATTTTGTTTTCCAAACTTCATAACCTAATCCATCATGACATGATTCTTGATTTGAAACTTCATAGGCCATTTGCCTCTTACTTTCATCATCAAAGGCTCATTACCTGTCAAGAATAGGTGATTAGTATATAAATCCAAGATCAAAGCCATACCTTGGACCACTTTTGAAGTAGACCTTCGGATTGACACATCTTCCTAGCTTCACTAGATAAATTTTAATGTAGGCATACCAAGCTCGGGTAACTTGCTTCATATAATTCTTTTTGCAAATATAACACTTGACCAAGGCAATATGATTAGCCTTGCACAAATCAGTAATGTGTAAACAAACCAACCAAGTAAGCATATCAAGCCTTAGATGATAGATCAAAACTAATATCAAAACCATAAAGCTTATGCTAATATCATTGTAGTAAACTCTTCGGACCAATTGATAGGTAGAGCTCATATCCAAATACCAAGTCATGACTTTTTCTATTGTGATGTCAACAAATTTAAGAAATATCAAATTCCATCATGCCATTCACATAATCATAATATGAATTATGTCTATCACTAAATGTGAATGCATATACCAAGGATAAGTCACAATTTTTTATACTTCAACAAATGTGCCAAACCCAATGAATCCAATACAAAATCAATGTCAACATCAATCACTGAAAGGAACTATGCTCACATAGCACTATTATCAAGGGAAAACATCAAATATCAAGTCAAAACCATAATTTGTTATCATAGTGAATTTAATCAATCCATAAGCCAAAAACATATGAAGCATTGTGCCAATGTCCTAGAGCATATTTATGAAATATCAATCATCATGCCAAAACACCAAACATTTCTTATCTATACCAATTAGCTAAATCTTGTCAAACCCTTGCAACTGTTATTGAAAATTTCCATACACTAGCTTCAATGGTTAAATCAAAATGACATATTGACATGCATACTTTGGTCGCATCCAAACACAAGTTTTGTCAACACATTCACATTCTCTTTAGTAAGTCAAATATTCAAAGTTACCTACTCATAGAACATTCTAATGTCTGCTCCATAGCTGTAGGATTGTCATACTTCTTGTGCATTCCTGATTTTATGCATAAATCTTCAATCTTGTGACCTACATGCATAATTGCACCCATAGGATTTATTCTGTTTAGTTGATAGGCTACAATCACACCCTTAATATTTCTTCCATGCAGTAGGGGCTTAGACTAAGTGAAACCCTCTCTTCTCAGACCAGAACTTGTTGTAGACCACCAATGCCAAATATTTTTCTATTTAAACTAAGAAAACTTATTTCCATGGTAAATAATCTTCCATCTATTTAATTCAAATGATAATAGGTGTAGGAATCTTATTAAGGGTCTCCCTCTTAATGAGCAAACACTTTAGACTTCATCATTATCTACCTGTCTATCATAATATTTTCATGCATCAACAGTACAATTAGGTCATGAAATCAAACATATATCCATCATGGTCATAGCATGTTAACATCAACTACTTCATCATCACATATGAATATGACATCAAATTTTCATCAAGGTTTAGAGTTATATGATTAGGGAAATTGAAAAGAGTATCATCATAATTGAAGGATTATAATTACTACATCGCCTCTTTATCATATATTCAATCATCAAATCAGGGCATCCATCTTTACCAGATGTCATAATTACTAAACCAAGGTGAACAAGGATATATTGAGAAATAATTGTATTGTTACACTTCCATCAACATGGTTATCATGCTTGTTACAAGAATTAACAATAATATCAAGTCATCATATAAAAAACAATGTATCTAGATTGCTTCATAAAATATAGAAATTCATCATGTAAGATACTTTGCCAAGTATATAAAAAATCAATGTTTCTAAGTAGATTTACCATGAAATAATAAAATGTAAGATACTTGTTCAATACCAAGTTCACCATCTCATCATAAGTACCATTAATCAAACCTAATTTAATATTCATTATGAGTCATTCATTATACCTTAGGGCTTACCTTGCCATAGAATATTTGTAGCTGAAACATAACATTAAAACAATACATCCTATATACCTTGTAGTATTTAGATATCTATGTGACCTGACATTGGCAACTTGGAGCACTTTGTTAACTTCCTTATCAATGGAAACTATAACTCTCCTATTCCTTCACTAGCCATCCTTTCCTACATCTTAGATGATCCTCAAGAAGGATCCATTTATCACATCTCATCAAGAGGTTAGAAATATCCAAATAGTCAAATATAAATGCCATAAGTATAAGTAATAATCAAAATAATAATCAAGTTAGTAAGTCTAAACAAAAGTAAATACAAAAAAGCAGCACAAAAAATCTAAAAGTATTTATCTTTAATGAAAGGTGATCATATCCCTCTTGAATAAACCTTCAAGAGCCATCATTTTCCATTGTCCGTATGACAATTTTTCCTTCAATATTTTAACCAACTTTATGAAAAAACATGCCTAATAGAGACTATCCCATCTAGGGATTCATCAAATCTATCAAAAGTGCTTGAACATATTTACATTGATCATGCTAGGGTTTCTAGATTGCATATCTCAAATATTTTCCATAAATAGGCTTTCATCCAACCCCTAACCTCATAATATCTATCAAACCCTAATACACAAATTTCCCGGGGCTTCCTTCAAAACCTATTATTATTTTATGTCTCCTCTATCTTCTCTTGCATCCATCAAGGATATCTTAATAAGGGGGGTCTTCAATGAATTTTCTTCAGCCTAACTCTGATACGATGTTAATTTCTCTTAGGTATATATTTATCTTTTCTTTTATAATTTCATTTCATTATTTCCATGTTTAAATTCACCACATAGCATCATATCATCATTCATAATTACATCATTATTCGTAAACATATGCAACTATGTGGAAAGAGCAATATCATCACCAATGTAATGGAACATAAAGGAACAACAGAAGAAAAGCATTCACACATAGAGACACCATGATTGGTTGGAGACCAGGGAAAAACCAACTATGGGGAAAACCCTTCCAAATTATTCTTCTTCTTAGATTGTCATAGAATGATTCAACAAAAGAGAGTACAATTATCCATATCTTCATCCATACAACTATATAGCAAAATCAACTAAAAAATATCCATAAGATGGACCCAACCATGAAAATAATCCAAAAACCTTGATTCAGGAACCTATAGTAAAATGTCACTGACTGTAGTCAACTTCTAAACTTTGCGGTCAAAAATTGAAAACTTTGGCCAACTGAAAGATTCAACGTTTAGGTTACAATCGTAGGAAAGATTTGTCATGCATGCGGTTGAAAGGCTTCGGTCAAAATTTCTCCATGACATGCCTGCGAATGTAGTCAAAATTTCTCGATGACATGCCTGTGGCTGAGACCCAAAGCCCTAAAAATAGAGATGCAAGCTTTAGACCCTGCAATTTCAGATATGTGCCAACCAATCTCTGTGAACCTGCCTCATACCTATGTAATGCAAACTAAATAAGAGAATAGAGGAGTGCTCCATGATGATGTCCAAATGAGGTTGAGGTCTCTTGTATTTATAGCCTTCCAATGGTGTCCAATTTGCTTTAGGGCAGACCTAATCAAATTTAAACATGTGGGTTTTAATTCAAAAATACACTTTCTCTTGTCCAAATTTAGCGGTTCAATATTCAAAATTGGTCATCTCGAAAAGAGGAATCTCATCCCATGGTTGGAATTTGTCACTAAGCTACCAAATTCATAATCTTAAAACAAGTTTGAAATAGGCAATTCTAGTAAAATAGTCATAGATAGAAAACTCCAAATCAAATTTCACCTATAAGTTATGGTTTTTCACTATTCCTAAGTCACTATGTTCAAGTTTGTGTTCGAATTCGATGACTTCGAAGTTTAACGAAAGTTGGACAATGAAAAATTAGATAATAAAATTTGGCCTAAGGTTTGACTATATATATAATAATATATATATATAATATATATATATACAGAGAGAGAGAGAGAGAAGAATTAGTATTAATTATATATATAATTTATAAATTCAAAAATAAAATTATAAAATCCATTTTAATTCTATAAATAGTTAAAATTTTAAAATAAGTCATAAGTGTATTGATAATACATTTATATTAATTTAAATTATGGTTAAAAAGGTCATAAATTATATATATATATATAAACTTCTTTTTTTACGTGGTCTATGTGTTCGTGGTTTGACATTGTATATGTTCTCACTATGTACTGTGAGCTATAAGGGTTGATATCACAGTTGTCGTTGACTCACCATTAAAAAATAGAACAACAAACAATGCCAAGAATATGGTCATTCTCTCGAGTCTTATCTTCTTAGATTACAAGCACATAAGAATAATCAATATGTTGATGAAGGATTCAAGAATTGATGGAGGAAGTGTTTAGAACTTCGGCTTTAGTATGTCCTTGTGAAAAAAAAACCTAGACAAACCCAATTGAACAAAAAATCAATAGAAACAAATCAAAATGAAATATTTTTAGGTTCACATTCATGTTCATATCCATGTTGAAGTTCACCATAACATATGATGAAGTACAACAAAAATGTTTCAATTTTTTTTAGGTTCAACAAATTTCTAATATCAACCACAAAATTTGTTGAATACAGTGACTTAGTCATTGACATGGAAGTGCATATAAATACACTCTCTTGAAAAACAAAAATAACAAGAAGTTATAGTAATACATGAATAATTTATCTTAGAAGGTCCAAATTAAATGGGAGTAATGGGAGACTAAAGATAATCATAGACTAAATGTTGTAAAAATTTCAACTATACAATTAAAATTGGTGAAGATATAATAGGTTGAAGGTCAGCCTAAAGGACAATCCCCAAATAAGTTCTTAAAGAGGTACACTAACTTGAGAATTTCATAACTTTTTATTGAAATATATTCTTGGGTTGATTCAAAGTTTATTTATAAAGAGATGTGATAATTTGGGTAAATATTATTTTTGTCTGACATGGAAAGGGGTGTTCAAAAACTAATATACACCTACTAAACCTAGAGCTTTCATCCTTGACACAAGGAAAGGAAATTATGCAATTTAATAGTTCCATGATTAAAGATAACATATCCCTAGAATCTATAGTGATAAGATAGGTTGACATCATACATTTGGTAAATAAAACATAATTTAAAAAATTTAAAAATTATCTCGAAGAAAATATTAAAAAATAATTAAAGGAGATGGGAAACAAATTAGATGATCTTAAATCATTAAAGGAGATGGGAAACAAATTAGATGATCTCAAAGACATGAGTGGGTCATTTTGAAATATCTAAGATGCATTGTTACCCCAAATTCACCTTCCAAGGAAAAGGATAAAGAGAAAAACATGGTTGAGTATTAGTGTCCTATGAATTAAAATTTATCATATTTAGAGAATAAGTAATCTAATTCTAATACACTTGATCATTCATCACTCCAAGATCCATGTCATTGTAGGCTCAATTTGAGGGCAAGGAACTACCTCATTCCATATATTAATACAAATAAGTTTGATGGTGATGATCCTATAACATACATATTCTAGATGGCACAACTCTTTGATGTATACTCAGTGACAACTTTACAAAATGTGACCATTACATACTTGTATTTAGAACCTAATTAATTTGTGTGCAAAAAATTCTTTTATTGGAAGAAAGGACTTTTTTCTTCTTGGTATACTTTTAAAAATGTATTCATAATACAATATGGGGATATTAAGAGAGATATCCTCTTCAAAAAATGAGTAAATCTTGGGAAGAAAAGTTCAGGAATATAAGATATTTAACACTTTCAGAAGTTTAATCATAGAGTGAATAATAACTTGGATGACAATTTGCTGGATCCAATTATAGGAACTTTAAAGGAGGGAATTTAGGGTGAGATGTGCCTCTTGGAATTTAAATCATTGGAGAATTTTTAGTATAAAAATGAAAATTAAATCTAAAATATGGCTACTAGAAAGGTAGTTGCTAACCCATATAGAGAGGTTAATTGTCCAATTTTTAACATTACTCAACCTACAAGGTTGACAACTAATCAAATGGATGAAAGGAGAGAAAATAGCTATTTTCAATTCTAATAAAAAGTATAATAAAAAGGGGAAAACTATAGTGAGAAGAAATTATTCTACATGGATTTCGAACAGGAAGAATAAAAGGAATTGGAACCTTCTCAAGAATTGGAAGAGACCACATCCACTATATATTTCCAAGCTTCGGTTATCATTTTTTTTTTTTAAAATTATACTAATTCTATTATGGTACAAAAATTCAAAAATTTACAACAAGGCGGACCTTGAATAGCACCATCCTACAGAGATGGATTTTGCAGCAGTGTTAACCATGACCAACCAGGCATTTGTCCTTCCCCAAGATTGGGAGACTTGCCTGCTGTTACAAAACTCTGACAAAGAGGAGAAAAGACCTGAAACCCAAATATTTTCCGACATACAGACTCTTAACCATAACCCAGAACCCCCAGACTGACTCAAAACATAGTCCTGGACACTAGATTCTACCATTGACACTACATATATAAGCATAGCATAAGAACTGTGGTTGTGCCGCTGTAGACAGTGCACCAACCTTACATATCGAAAGAGTACTGAAGAAGAGGCATGTGATTACCCAACAGAAAAACAAAAGACATTGCCATACCCGTCGCCCGTTAACCCAGAGAACCGGTTCAGTCATCCACAGAGGTTGATGGCACCTCTTCCACCACTCGGCAAGCATATGGATCTGGCTCGCTTGAATCGGTGTGAGGCGCGTCATCTTCTGCAGGTGCGCTTGGACCGGCCACTACTCCCGCTGATGCTTTTGCCGCGTGATGCTGCCCCTGTTCTGGAGCTGGAGGCAGAATTGCAGGTCCGACCCTCTGTGTAGGTGACAAGGGAGGCTGTTCCAGAATTGGAGCCGAAGGCCTGTGTTCCGCTGCTGCTGGTCCCTGAGCCTCATGCTCACATTTTTCAATTTTAACAGACACACAGTATGTGTCGGAATCCAGAAGGCAGGGAAAACTAAAGCGGGAGGAGGGATGGAAGCTGTGATGGCAAGCCGGGGCTTGGGCTTGCCCTAGTCTTCTTCCGCGTCGGCGACGAGCATTGTTTGCATCGTCCGACAGCGAGTCAAAGGAACGAGGGATGGAGGCACGACCTCTCGCCCCTCCCCGAGACCCGCCACAGCGGCAGCTAGCTCGTAGCCTTTCCTTAGGCATTGCAGACCGGGGTGGACACAGAGGAGGCAGGAGCAATGCAGAAAGGAATGGGAATAATGCAACGGAGGCGTAGAGACACGGGAAGGCCAGAGGGCACAGGAAATTACAACAAAAGGCCAGAGGGCACAGGAATGTGCAACAGAAGGAGCCTGAAATTGCAGGAGGGGATTGCTACAGCAGAACTGAGCAAACCAAAGCGCAGACCAGGGAATGACTGAAGGCCCAAGTAAGAAAGCAGGACGAGGCTTGATCGCAGGCCACCAGCAACTGCAATTGAGCATAGAGAGAGGGGAGGGAAGAGCAGGGAGCCGGTTTGCTGCGTCGCCGCTCCTGTCTCTCGGAACCTGCCACAACACAGAGCTACCAGACCAGTAGTAAACCCAGACAAGCCATAAACAATACATTACCTCGCTGCAGTCACTGTAATTATAAGGAGAAGACCTGCGGCTTGCCATGTGCGAACCAGAACTCGTCATAAGTTTCCTGGAGGGTGGAAATGTAGACTTCGCGCGAGGAGGGGAGGACATAACAGTTCGAATGCCGCGGAGGAAGTGTCTAGAGGGTGTATTAACTCCGTGAGTTAAATGCCGGTCACATGTGGCGGGCCTAGGCTGCCACTTGCCCAGTGGGAAGCCCGCCCCCATGCCATTATGCCATGCTTGCACCCGCATCCGGGGGGTTGCTTCGGTTATCATTAGTATTCAATATCTTTGATATATTCTATTAGTACAAATAATTTCATTAATAATCATTTGGCCAAATTTCATAATTCCTTTATATATCTAGCACCAAAGTTTTAAATTATAATCTCATTAATAATAATTTTGGTAAGAATTCTTAGTTACTTTGTATATCTAGCACCATTTTTTAAGGTAATGATTACAGATGAAGGTACCATAAATTATTCTTCGAAATGTTAGTGTTAAGATACTGCAAATGTTTTCTTATGGCCTATTTATTGCAATACAAATTTATATGATGATTGATATATGATATATATATATATAATAATATATATATATATATATATTCATTATGAATTGTGGATTTTGAATTTGAGGAATGTTTCATGAAATTTTCCTTAGAAGGGAGGGAATTGAACAAAGTTTTCAAAGAAAACCCTTCTAAAGTGATCAAATCTAATATCATGATAAATTTGTTTAAAAAATGATTCCATAGTGTAATTCCATGAATATTCTAACTAGATGTTCAAACACATAATCCATGTATTCCCATGGATCCCCATATAGTTAACAACAATCATTACAAGATATTTGTAGAGATTACTAAAATACTTCCTCCTATTTGAAATCATGATCACACTATTCACGTGTAACCAAGCAACCATCCTTATAACATCAAACCATATAGATACCATAGTGTCAAATAGAGTGGTATTGAGCATATGGTTCAAGAAATGTTAAGCATCTATACCATTAAGCCTATCCAAGCAATTTCTCTTCACCAAAGGTTCTAGTTTACAAAATATATGGTTCATGGCATATATGTCTACATCATAAAGATCTCAATGAGGTCAGCACTAAATATAAATGCCATATTCCTATCATTGATGAGACAATAGATGGATTACACATAATCATTTTATTTACTAAATTGGAACTTCAATAAACATCACATCATATTAGAATAAGGAAGGAAGACATCACAAAAAATCCATTAGAATAAATGAAGGTCATTATGAGATTTTAGTGATGCCATTTGGCCTTTCGTGGAGGCCTACTATATTATGAGTTCAAAAATAGTTACCAACCTGTTGAGAGCTGGCATATAAAAATGAAATTCCTAGCCCTAAATGACAATATTTTTTAGTCCAAAATGCAAAAATCAACCCCAAAAAAAAATAATAAATAAAATAAATAAAAAAAAAATAAAATTAAATAAAATAAATTAAATTAAATAAAATATAAAAAAAAATTAAAAGAAAATAAAAAATAAAAATAAAATAAAATAAAAAAAGAATACTCTCAAAATCAATATTTACATTCAAAGTTATAATTACAACATTTTTCCACCATGGCCTTAAATACCCATATATCTATAAACCAAAGCATTGAAAATGACACTTGAATAAAAAAATAGTGCTTCCAACATCACCTTTTCCTTTTGGAGTTAAAATTGATATTTGTTTGAAAACATAACCTTGAAAATCGATATTGTTTTAAACAAAAACCTTAAAATTGACACTAAAACAAACATTGATGCTAGTAGTAGTACCCAATTTTTTCAGGGTTAACATTACAATGTATTTGAAACCATAGCCTTAACAACCAATAACATTACAAACTAAAACTTTAAAATTAGCCTCTAAATTAAAACATTGTATTACAAGCAGCACATGTATTCATTTTTTGTTTCGGTCTTAAAATTTCAATTCTTTTAAAATCACGACTTATTGAAATTGACATTGTTGCAAATAGAATCATTAATAAGTAAATCGACCCTACCCATTTAACTTGGTTTTTATGAAAATCATGTAAAATGAGTGGGGGATTCAAAAAAATTCTCCCTCTTCCTTTTTTTAATTAAAATTTCTCTTTCCTCCCATTAGTGCTTATTATAACTTGACATTGTTGGAAACAATGTTAATACTGAGAGGGGGGTGGATCAGTATTAAGGTTAATTTTAACCTTCTATGCCAATTTATTTTTCATCCAAACTTGGCATCCATTATATGACAACAACCTTTTACAAACCATAACAACAACCATATAAATCAATAAAAGCATACACATCATGAGCGAAAAACACATGAGACATAGAGGTTTTACTTGGAAACCCTTTCGAGAAAAAACCACCAATGTTTGTTGTTGTTATTGATGTAAAATAAGCGCACCTACAATATTACATCAATATGTTTGTGAGCAACCACTCACAGGAAGCACCAACTCCATTCGATTGTTCGCTAACACCCACTAGCCGAAAGCACCAACTCCCCCCTTTTGTAGACACTTATTCAGCTTACCAAAAGCACCATCAAAAGCACCACCTTCACAGATTTGTTGCAAGTACCAACTTGCAGCTCTTTGGATTTATGCAAACACCAACTTGTGGGAGGCACCACACCCTAAGCCTTCTTCAGACATCCACTAGTGATGGAAGCACCAACTTCCTGTATGCAGGCACCAACCCACACTTAGTAAGGAACTCAATGTTCTTTATCCATGGCAGCCACTCTACCTAATATTAGATATGTTCTCTACTCACTCTTCTCACCCTGCAATAGCCCATTACTCTACTCAACAACAATCATTCATCACAACCCACACAACACCTTTTTCTGTTCTCTTCATCAATATACACTCAGCTCTCAACCTTCTATTCCTTAGGCTCTCGCACCTTATTACACCACAACACAGGCTCTCTCAGCCTTCTCCCTCTACACAGGCACCTTTGGCCTTTCTCACAAAAACATTGGCTCTCTCATGGTCTCTTTTCTCTACATAGGAACTCTCCATCGTTTCTCTGCATAGCATGCTCAATTAGTCTTACACAACAATGTGGACATTCACATAGAGCTCTCCTCATAACTCTCTCAATAATATTGCATTCCCCCACATTTCTCAACACTGCTCCTCTGTTTTGTTCCTCTATTGCACAACAGTCGATGTTGCCTCTACTTCCATCCACACTACCCGAGAGTGTACCTCTACATGTATTATCCATCTTGTTGTTGCATCTGACTTGGACACTACTGCCCCATTAAACTCTAAATATGGGAAATTGAATGATCTCCATATTGAGAATTAATTCTCACTCCTCCTACATAGTTCAGTAAGGCTCTCCATTCCTATTCATGGCTCTATGAGCTTGACTGTACCTCGGGATGGATTCTTTGCACTACATTTAATTCATTAAGGTGGGTCTCAGCTCATGACAAGACCAACACTTCATCCTGTGCAACCATGTTCCTCTCTATCATAGTCTACTGCCTTCAACACTCGTCATTGACTCCATTGACCCTTGCAAGTCACTATTTATTCCTGCGACCAACCTCATTGTGCAAAAATTTACTCTACTATCAACCCATTCATCCTTTAACACCTTTGTGTGGGACTATCAGAGCTCCACTCATCGTACTTTTATTAAAACAATGTTATGATATTACAATATTCCAAAGTTCCTTTAGCTCCTTCTTGATTATCCCCATTTTTGTTTTGCACTATGGAACCACTGCCCGTGAGCACTAGTATCGCCCTTAGTTGTTGCAATATTGGAGCCTTCATATCTCGTAACTTTTATTCAAGTGATGTTACGAGGTCGTGAGGTTCCGAGATCCTTTTTCTTGGCCCTTTCCTATTTTTCCTCCATGAGACTGGATGTTGTCACCAATGACTTAGCTTTTAGGTGTTAGGGCCTTTAGATCCTATCGGGGGCTTATATACCTTTATATTTTCTCTTCCTCCTTTGGTTATTTGTGTTTCTCACAATCATGTGCCTATCATACACCGAAGCCGCTAGCAATGACACTTTCTCACAATCCAATAATGGAGGAGTTTTGAAATCTTAGGTCCCTGGAATACTTTCAACGTGGCATCTTCGAGAAACCTAGGTGTTAGGCCCTTTTCTTCACCCTTGGTTCTATGGATCTCCTATAACCATGTGATAACATCCTTGGATACCCTTTCATGGGAACAAAATTTTTTCAAAAGGATTCAATAAGAGGTTATGAAATCCAAACCTCCAATGTTCCAACCTCTGAGATGACTTCATGCTGAATTCATCTTCTCCACATGACATCTCCTTAGTGGTGACACATGCCACTAGGATTTTCTCCATTAGGCCATCCAAAATTCTAAATCTAACTACCAAGTCCTCTGTACTTCCATGTCATGCTGACATCATCTCCCTCATCTGCTTCTCAGGGCCTATTCCCTACTCCCATGTGTCCTATCGAATGATAGAGAAAGGGTTCATTAGTTCTCAGTTTTTCGACAATGTCCTATGTATTTCATCTTCTTTGCAAACCTTGGCACTTTCAAATGCTTGCAATTTATAAGTACTTACAAGGTTCTGAGTTTCTAATGGCCTCAACCTTCTGAGGTTCTAGTCTACTCCAACCTCCGATGATTTGATGGCCTCTAGCTCCTGATATTCCGATATGCCCTTTGTTACGAGGTTCCAATATCGGGTCCCAATGTTATCTAACCTATGATATCGAATCATTAATGTTTCTGAAAAGAATTATAAGTGACTCCGACCTCCAATATTCTATCCTCCTAAGGTCTCAATATTCTAATCTTCTGGC
Organism: Pinus taeda; assembly: GCA_000404065.3. Classification (NCBI taxonomy): domain Eukaryota; kingdom Viridiplantae; phylum Streptophyta; class Pinopsida; order Pinales; family Pinaceae; genus Pinus; species Pinus taeda. The sequence continues at coordinate 82,939 of APFE030320103.1, forward strand.
GTCCCAAGGCTCCAACCTCTGATATTCTATCCTCCCAAGGTCCTCATATTATGACCTTCCAAGGTCCCAAGGCCCTGACCTATGATATTCTTCCTACTCCTTCCTTTCGATATCGAGTTTTGTAATTCATCTGCGCTGCCCTGGAATCATATCATAATTATCTTAAATGGGAATTACATTGTGGTTACAAAGTTTTGAGTCTCTAGGTTCTGGACCTTTTGATGTTTTGAGGTCTTGCCACCATATATGATGATTTTGGTAGTGCTTCCATCTTTAGCTATGAATCAAGACTCCTCCAAGCACCTTTTAACTCTAATTTCATGGCTTAAGTCACCAAACTTTGACTGGGAATAACTCCTGATCTAGGAGGCCATTTTTAAACTTCCTCATACCATTGGAAATCTCCTTCAAAGCACTTTCCAGTGTAGAATTTTTGATGTTGGCTTTGAGACCATCTGCTACCTAAAAAATGGCTGCAAACTTTCTTTCATCATTTCCTCCCTGGCTCTTATTCTTCTTCTTCTTCCTAGAACCTGCTCTTCAAAGGCATTATGGGACTCTTAACCACCATAGTCATCATTTTATAGCTTCTCCAAAAATCCCTCTACTATGGTGATTCTCTACTAGAGACTACAATAACCATAGCATTCTCGTTGAGCTTGACATATCAAGCACATCAAACTATCCCACTTATCATCACAACTAGGCTAGGGGACATCAAAGAAACCATCTACTGCCAAAAATATCCATGCTAGACTGGTTGACATCAATTCAAACATTATCGCCAATATTCAGACAATGCCAACTACTCAACACATCTCCCAACATGATTTTTTACATCAATTCCAAACACTTGCAGCCACTAGTCATCTAGACAATTCCAACTGCCCAACAATCTGCCCCTCTGGCATTTGATGGAAACACCTGCTACCTCATCACTTCTTCACTTTGATGGCCAATCCTCATGTTTCTTCACATTTTCTTGCATGACACACCAATGGATTTCTTTCCTCTGCTTCAACTATCACATCTTTTGCACATATTCTCCAATAATTCTCTCCCCCTTTGACATCAATGGCCAAGGGGTACGAGATGCTTCTTCTCCCCTCATGCAATCATCGGTTGTCAATGACTGAGGATCTAACTGCTAATGTGAATTCTACTCTGTAGACTTCTCTTCAAGGGTTGATCAACGTTTCTTCTCTATAAACTGAACATATGTGATATGCTCCCCATGAACATATACTTCCTCCCTTTTAATAAACCTCTAGTTTTGACACCTTATGGTTGTTGGTTGACTACATTCTTTCCAATGCATCTTTAGTATTAGTTAAAAGGAAATTGATACCAATTAAATTTCTCATGGTATTGATGATGCTACAAATACCAATCATTAGTGATGCATTTTGGCTTTCTCTTCATCATTGTTTTTTGCTACTGAGACTGCGTTTACTTCTCTTGAGAATCTTCAATCACTTCTCCCACTGAGATCATACCTCAAAACATGGACCATTTCTTAAACAAAACCAATTTCACTAAGAAATAGATACAAATTGGATGTTGTCCCAGTAAACCTCTTATAACTCTCTCTCAAAAATAAATGTCCACTTACACACAAAGGCTACTTCATATGAACCCAGACCATCAACTATCATAGAAATACCAATTGAAGATTAATGGAAATGAAATATTATACCCATTGTGCTTTAAGAATAGAAAACTACTAAGAAAAATCATATTCACAACTTAAATGAGATAAGGGTATTCCACCCAAGGTGAAAACCTTTCATTTACTCAACAATATTTCCTCCTCAAGATGATAATTTTTGCCTACTATTGTTATCAAAGTAGCTCTCCTTTAGCCAATGCTCTTTCATATCCTATAGCTGCTTCCTTTCCTTTGCATGGGTACTGATCCTGTGGACCTGACATAACTATGGCTTCCTATCATTCCACACTTCTATTGCAGCCCCATCTTCTTTTCTCACAATGTAATGTGTTTTTATGTGATCCCCCTGAACTCATCTTGGTTGCACTCCTCCTTTCTCTTTAATGCTAATTTATTTGAAATAAGCGTACACATTATTGTAATCAACATGGTGCTCAGACATACCTTCATTGTTCAGATGCATCTTTCTTGTATGAGATTTTACACCAACATTTGAATTATTTGACCCCCTTTGAGGCCATTCTCTTCTCTTAATGAAGAGAAACAGAGGATCTACTCCCACTAAGTAGATCATTCTCCTTCATCATCTAGACATTATTTAGTCGAACCCCGTTAGAAGAATTACTTTTCAACTTCTTCTTTTCCCATGTTTGGGCCTTCTCTTAGCTGCACATGGATAGAGGAAACTTCTCCTTCAATTCCTCTTTCTTAATGCAAATCTTCATCCTGCTTTTCTGTCTTACAGAGGGGTCCACCACAAGGGTAAGAGGATCATTCTTCCTGATTTTCTTTTGATATCTTCCTCCTCTTTTTACCTTACTCTTTTGACATTGAGTGTTGAAGACAAATTTGTATTCCTCACCTCCATTATTTCTTCTTGTCTTCAAATCCATATCTATTACATTTGCATGCATATGGTGAGAAGCATGCAATTTCTTCTCATATCTACAGTTTTCTCTCTTGTGCTCAATATTTCCACAATTTAGAATTTGATTTGGTTTAAGAATGGAGCAAAGGAATTACTATCACTGACAGCAATCTTTTCAAGATTCCTATCGCTACAAACATGCATTCTCCTAGCCTCTTTATACATCCTTGGGTTGTTGTTACCCAACACATCTCGTTTTCTTGCATGCCATCTATAGTCTATGGCTTAGTGTCCAAAATTGTTGCAAGAGAAACAATATCTAGAAAAGGGATTTTGAGGATTGAAGATACCTTTTCTTTGCGGGCTTTGTCCTTGAGGAGGAAAGGACCTCTCTTGGTTCTTCACATGCCTTCCATGATAGTTTTCATTGTTGCCTTTCACTCTTTATTTCAATCACTTAGCTCTCTTCTGCTTCTTTTCTTTCTTTTGTTGCTCCACATTTTTTTGCTTCGTTTTCTTCTCTTGTTGTTGTCCAACAACCTATTTTCCCTTTTTTCGTTTGGATCTCTTTTGTTGCTCTCCTTTTTGTCGCTGAAGTTCAACAACTTCTTTACTTTTGTTGTTGTTAGAACCTCGAACTGCATTTAGCTAGGAAGTCGACCCTTCAATATTTCCCTTCTGGGAGCTAGTTTCTTATTTGAAACCAAAATTGACCTTGATGAGTGGAGATATTTGCTTAACAAGCATCTCATCTAAGGCCTTTGTGTTCCCCTCAACCTTCTAATATTGAGACAACTCTTTATTTGAATTTTCTAAGTAATTTCATAATGAGACTACTTCAGTCTGTAGTCTTTCACATTAAGCTTCCTTCTTACTCAGTTGATTGGTCAAAATCCCACTAAGCCTCCTAGCCTCCTCTTGTTGAACCTTAAGATTGATGATTGCTTTACTCAACTTTTCATTCTCAAGTTCATAAATTTTCAATTTCTCCTCTTTCTTGAGATTTAACTTTGATAGGTCTTTGATCTCCTTTAGATCAAATATTAATTTCTTTCTAAAGTAGATCCTTTCATTCAGATCCTTCTCTTCGCTATCAGAGGTGATAGCTGAGTCACCATAGAGATCTAGATTCCTCTCTATAATACTAGGTTCTTCATAGGTCTAAGACGTATCCCATCTTCATCACTACCTGGGGTAGTCTTTTCTTCCTATGATGTACCCTCATTAGCTATTACTACAAATGTAGGTCTCTCTTCACAAGAAATAGATGTATGACTATCTTTATCTTCAAAAGAAGAATACGTACATCTAGTGGCTAAATGAATTGTCTCTTTATAATTATCACAAAAAATATCCTACCTTCAGAGCATCATGGTCTCCCTTCTTTGACTTATTCATGATCAACACAAGTATGATGAGCACCAATTTCTGCATGTTTTGGTTCGTTGCTAGAGCAGCGGGGTTCCTTAGCTTCTTCTTGAGCCACATGAATATCTCCTTCATACAAACATTGAAGTTTGTCCAACTTTTCCCTTGTTTTCTTGCAATACTTTCTCATCATATCGCTTATAAAACCCTTTCATGATAACCTCCTTGGCTTCTTCATTATGCTCACTCTTTTCTCCATTCAATACGAACCATCATACATCAACTTCCAAAGCCATTAAATATGCTTCCATTATAACCTTCCAAAGTAGATAATTTGATCAATTTAAGAATGGAACTCCTTCTGATGTAATCCAAGTTTGATTAGCCATTGTTTCCCTTCTAGCAGTTAACCTACTCCTGAAGGAACCAGAATCTAATACCAATTGTTGGAAACAATGTCAATACTAAGAGTGGGGTGAATGAATGTTAAGGCTAATTTTAACTTTCTATGTCAATTTATTTTTCATTCAAACTTGGAATCCATTATATGAGAGCATAATTTGACAAACCATAATAGAATCCATATAAATCAACACAAACATACACATCATGAGAAACAAACACATGAGGCATGAAATTTTTACACAGAAACCCTTTTAGGGAAAAACCACCAAAGATTGTTGCTGTTATTGATGTAAAATAAGAGAACCTACTATATTACCTCAATATTTTTGTGAGCCACCACTCACAAGAAGCACCAATTGCATTTGATTGTTTTCTACCACCCACTAGTAGGAAGCACAAACTCCCTCCTTTTGTAGACACTTATTCAGTTGACCATAAGAACCATGTGAAACACCAACTTCATATATTTGTTGTAATCACCAATTTGTAGGAGGAACCAACCCCTAAGCCTTATTGAGACACCTGCAAGATATTTAAGCACCAATTTCTTGTATGCATGCACCAACCCACACTCAATAAGGAACTCAATGTTCTCTATCCATGGCAATCACTTTGCTTGGTATTAGCTATGTTCTCTATTCACTTTGATCACTATGTAGAAGCCCACTGCTCTACTCAATAGTAGTCACTCATTACATCCCATGCAACACTTTGTTCTCTCCTCTTCATCAGTATACACTTAGCTTTCAGCCTTCTATTCCCCAGTCTATTGTGCCCTCTTACACTGCAGAATAGGCTCTCTTGTCCTTCCCCCTTTGCACAGGCACTTTCGACCTTTCTCATAGAAACATTGACTTTGTTAAGGTCTTTTTTCTTTGCATAGGCACTCTCTAGCCTTTATCTGTAGAATAGGCTCACTTGGCCTATCACAATAACATCCACACTCATACAGAGCTCTCCTCACATCTCTCTCAACAATGTTGCATTCCCCCACATTGTTTAACTATGCTCCTTCGTTTTGTTCCTATGTTGCACACCAGTTGATGTGGCCTATGCTTCCATCCACACTGCTTGAGATTGTACCTATAAATGGCTTCCCCATAGTGTTGTTACACTTGACTTGGCCACTACTACCTCATTAAACTTTGAATATGGGCAGCTGAATGATCTCCATGCTAAGAATTAATTTCCAGTCCACCTACACACCCCGGAGAGGGTCTCCATGATTATTCATGGCTCTCTTAGCTTGATTGTATGTCATGATGGCTTTTCTACCCTTCATTTAATTCATTGAGGTGAGTTTCATCTCATGATAGGCCCAACACTACATCCTGTGCAACCATGGTCCTCTCTGTCATGGTCTCATGCCTTCAATAGTAGCAATTGAGTCCATCGACCCTGAAGACTCACTATTTATTCCTACAACCAACCTCACTATGCACAAATTTACTTTGTTGTTGACCCATTAATCCTTTAACACCTATGTGTTGCAATATCGGAGCTCCACTCATCATAAATTTCATTAGAACAATGTTACTATATTACAATATTCGGAAGTCCCTTTAGCTCCTTCTTTCTTATCCCCCTTTTTGCTTTTCACCATGGAACCGTTGCTCGTGACCTACAATATAGCCATTAGGTGTTGCAATATAGGAGCCCTCATATCTCACAACTTTTATTCAAGTGATGTTACGAGGTCGTGAGGTTCCGAGCTCCTTTTGCTTGGTCCTTTCATGTTTTTCCTCCATGGGACTAGGTGTTGTGACCAATGACTTAGCTTTTAGGTGTTAAGGCCTTCATATCTTGCTGAGGGCCTATATCCCTTTGTATTTTCTCTTCCACCCTTGGTTCTTTCACAACCATGTGTATATCATACACTAGATCCCATAGCATCAACACTTTCTCGCAATTCAATTATGAAGGATTTCTAAAATCTCCAACCTTTGAAATACTTTCCACGTGACATCTTCATAGCACTTAAGCGTTAGACCCTTTTCTTCACCCTTGCTTCTATGGATCTCCTGTAACCATGTGATAAAATCATTGGAGCCCCTTTCATGGGAATATAATTTTTTCAAAAGGATTCAATAGGAGGTTATGAAATCTCGATCTCTCATGTTCCGACCTCTGAGATGACGTCATGCTGAGGTCAGCATCTCCACGTGACATCTCCTTAGTGGTGACATGTTCCACCAAGATTTCCCCATTATGCCGCTCAAAATTATGAATATGACTACCACATGTCCTTTGTACCTCCACGTCATATTGACATCATCTACCTTGTCAACTTCTTAGAGCCAATCACTTGCTACCATGTATCCTATTGGAGGCGAGAGAAAGGGTCCATTGGTTCTTAGTTTTTCAACGATTTCCTTTGAATTATTCTCCTTTGCAAACCTTGGAACTTTCAAATAATTACAATTTACAAATACTTACAACGTTACAAGGTTATGATGGCCTCAACCTTCAAAGGTTCTAGTCTACTCCAACCTTTGATGTTCTGATGGCCTATAACTTATGATATTCCAATATGCTCTCTGCTCTAAGGTTCTGATATCGGGTCCAAATGTGCTGTGATCTCTGATATCAGATAAGAAGTTTTTCTCAAAATAATTATAAGGGACACAAACCTCTGATATTTTGTCCTCCCGAGGTCCTGATATTTTGACCTTCTGAGGTCCCAAGGCTCTGACCTATGATATGTCTCTTGCTTCGTCCTTCTGATATCGGGTTCTGTAATTTAGCCATTCTGCCCTGGAATGAGATCATAACTTTTTGAAAAGGGAATTACATTGCGGTTACGAAGTTATGAGGTATCAAGGTTCTAAGCCTCTTGAATTTCCAAGGTTCTGCCACCATCTCTACTGGATTTTGTAGTGCTGCCAACTTTAGCTATGTGTCAAGACTCCTCTAAGCACCTGTTAACTGTAATTTTCTAGGTTAAGTCACCAAACTTCGATTGAGAATAACTCCTGATCCAAACGACCATTTTTAGACTTCCTCATACCATTGGAAATCTCTTTTAGAGCGCTTTCTAGTGGAGAAATTCTAATGTAGTCTTTGAGCCCATTTTATACCTAAAAAATGGTTGCAAATTGTCTGTCATTATTTCCTCATTGGCTCTTCTTCCTCCTCCTCGAACCTGCTCTTTGGAGGCATTATGGGACTGCCAACCACCATAGTCATCATTTTATGGCTTCTCCAATAAGGCTACTACCATGGTGATTATCTACCAGAGACTGTAGCAACCATAGGATTCCCCTTGATCTTGACACATCATGCACATCAAACAAGCCTAGTTATCATCACAACTAAGCTAGGGGACATCAAAGCCACCATTTCCTACCAAAAATATCGACACTAGTCTAGTTGACATCAATTCCAACACTATTGCCAACAGTCAAACAATGCCAACTACTCAACACATCTTCCAACATGATTTTTGACATCAATGGCAACAAAATTGCATCCACTAGCCATCTAGACAATTCCAACTACCTAATAATCTCCCCCTTTGGAATTTGATGGCAACACCTTCTACCTCATCACTTCTTCACTTTGATGCCCAATCCTCATGCTTCTTCACATCTACTTTCATGAACCGCCAATTGATTTTTTCCCTCTGCTTCGGCCATCACATTTTCTCCACACCTTATCCAATAATCCTCTCCCCCTTTAAAATTAATGGCCAAGGGCTACAAGATGCTTCTTACCCCCCCATGCAATCATCGATTGACAATGATCGAGTATTTAGCTACTAATGTGCATTCTGATCTACATAATTCTCTTCAAGAGTTGATCGATTTTTCTTATCTAAAAAATAGAAATATGTGATATGCTCCCCTAATAAACCTCTAGTTTTGACACCTTATGGTTGTTGGTTGAATACTCTCTTGCCAATGCATCTTTAGTATCAGTTAAAATTAAACTGATACCAATTAAACTTCTCATGGTAATTATGTTGCTGCAAATACCAATCATTAGTGATGCATTTCATCTTGCTCTGAATCGTTGTTGTTGCTACCGAGACTGTGTTTACTTCTCTTGAGAATCTTCAATCACTTCTCCCCCTGAGATCATACCTCAAAACATGGACCACTACTTAAAAAATACAAATTACACTAAGAAATAGATACAAAATAGATATTGTACTAGGCAACCTCTTATTGCTATTTCTCAAAAAGAAATGTCCACTTGCACACAAAGGCTACTCCATATGAACCCAGACCATCAGCTATCATAGTGATACCAATTGAAGACTAATGGACATGAAAAATTATACCCATTGTGCTTTAAGAACACAAGACTGCTAAGAAAAATCAGATTCACAACATAAATGAGATAAGGGTATTCCAACCAAGGTGCAAACCTTTCTTTTACTCAACATTATTTCTTCCCTAGGCTGACAATTGTGCCTACTACTGTTATCAAAGAAACTCCCTCTGAGCCAATGCTCTTTTATCTCCTACAACTGCTTCCTTTCCTTTGAGTTGGGATTGATTCTATGGACCTGACATAATTGTGGGCTTCTTATCATTCCACACTTTTGCTGCAACCCATCTTCTTTTCTCACAACATAAAGTGCTTTTATGTGATCCACCTGAACTCATGTTGGTTGTACTCCTCTTTTCTCTTCAATGTTGATATATTTGAAATAAGAAAATACATTATTGTAACAACATGGGGCTTGGACATACCTTCATTGTTCAGATGCATCTTGCTTGTATGAGATTTTACAACCACATTTGACTTATTTTGCCTCCTTTGAGGCCGTTCTCTTCTTTTAATGAAGATAAACATAGGATCTACTCACCCTGAGAAGATCATCCTCCTTCTCCATCCAAACCTCTTAGGCCGAGCCCTGTGAGAAGCATTAATTTTGAACTTCTTATTTACCCATGTTTGGGCTTTCTCTTGGCTGTGCATGGATAGAGGAAACTTGTCCTTCAATTCCTCTTTCTTAACACAAATTTTCCTGCTTCCTTTATGTCTTACAGAGGGATCCACCAAAAGGGTAAGAGGATCATTCTTCATGTTTTTATTTTGATATCTTCCTCCTCTTTTTAGCTTGCTCTTTTGACACTGAGTACTGAAGACAAATTTGTATTCCTCACCTCCATTATTTCTTCTTGTCTTGAAATCCAAAGATGTTAAATTTGCATGCATACGCTGAGAAGCCTGTCATTTCTCCTCATATTTGTAGCTTGCTCACTTGTGCTCAATATTTCCACAATTGTAGCATTTGATTTGGTTTAAGAATTGAGCAAAGGAATTACTATCACTGACAACAATCTTTTCAAGACTCCTATTGCTACCAACATGCCTTCTCATAGCCTCTTTATACATTGTTGGGTTGCTTCTACCCAACACATCTCGTTTTTTTGCATGCCATCTATAGTCTATTGCTTTATGTCCAAATTTGTTGCAAGAAAAACTATATAGAGAAAAGGGATTTTGAGGATTGAAGATACCTTTTCTTTGAGGGCTTTGTCCTGCGGAGGAAAGGACCTCTCCTCGTTCTTCATGTGCCTTCCATGACCATTTTCATCACTTCCTTGCACTCTTTCTTTCAACCGCTTTGCTCTCTTGTGCTGCGCTATTTTCTTTTGTTGCTAAACTTGTTTTTTCTTACTTTTCTTTTCTTGTTGTTGTCCAACAACCTATTTTCCCTGTTGCTTCTTAGTTATTTTTTGTTTCTATCCTTTTTATCATTGAATTTCAACGACTTTTTACTTTTATTGTTGTTAGAACCTGGAACTGCATTTACCTAGGAATTTGACCCTTCATTCTTTCCTTTCTTAGATCTAGCTTCTTATTTGAAACCCAAACCAACCTTGATGAGTGAGCATATCTACTTAACAAGCATCTCATCCAAGGCCTTTTTGTTCCCCTCAAGCTACTAATATTGAGACAACTTTTTATTTAACTTTTCTAAGTCATGTCTCAATGAGAATAGTTTATTTTGTAGTATTTCACAGTAAGCTTCCTTCTTACTCAGCTAATTGGACAACTTGCCACTTATCTTGCTAGCCTCCTCTTGTTGAACCTTAATATTGATGATTGTTTTTCTCAAATTTTCATTGTCAAGCTCATCAATTTTCATTTTCTCCTCTTTATTGAGATTTACCTCTGAAAGGTCTTTGATCTCCTTTAGAGCAAGGATCATCTTCTTTATAAAGTAGAACCTTTCATTCAGATCCTTCTCTTCATTATCGGAGGTGCCGTTTGAGTCACCACAGAGATCTAGATTCCTCTCTATGACCCTAAGATCTTCCATAAGTCTAAGACGTATCCCATATTCATCACTACCTTAGGTGTTCTTTTCTTCCTCTAATGTACCCTCATTGGCTATTGCCACAAATGTAGGTCTCTCTTCACAACAACTAGATGTATGACTATCTTTATCTTAGAAAGAAGAATCTGTACATCTAGTGGCTGAATGACTTGTCTCTTTATAATTATCACAAAAAAATATCCTGCCTTCAGAGCATCATGGTCTCCCTTTTGAGACTTATTCATCATCAACACAAGTATGGATAAGAACAATTTATGCATCTTCTGGTTCATTGCTAGAGAAACAAGGTCACTTGGCCTATTCTTGAGCCACATGGATATCTCATTCATACAAACATTGAAGTTTGTCCAACATTTCCCTTATTGTCTTGCAATGCCTTACTTTCTCATCATCTCGCTTAGATAACCCTTTCATGAGAACTTCCTTGGATTCTCCATTCTGCTCACTCTTTTATCCATTGAATATAGAGTGTCATACATCAATATCCAATGTCATTAAATAGGATTCCATTATAACCTTACAGAGTACATACTTTGATCCATTTAAGAATGAAACTCCTTTTGAAGTAAGCCAAGTTTTATTATCCATTGTTTCCCTTTGATCTACCTTCTAGCGGTTAACATACAACTAAAGGAACCAAGATCAAATACCAATTGTTGGAAACAATGTTAATAATGAGAAGGGGCTAAATCAATATTAAGGATAATTTTCAATTTTTATGCCATTTTATTTTTCATTCAAACTTGGTATCCGTTATATAAGAGTAGCCTTTAATAAACCATAATAGCATCCATATAAATCAACGCAAGAATACACATCATGAGAAATAAACACATGAGACACAAACGTTTTACATGCAAACCCTTTCGAGAAAAAACCACCAAAGTTTGTTGTTGTTATTGATGTCAAATAAGAGCACGTACTTTATTGCATCAATATGTTTGTGAGCCACCACTCATAGGAAACACCAACTGCATTTGATTGTTTGCTAGTACCCACTAGTAGGAAGCACCAACTCCCTCCTTTTGTAGACACTTGTTTAGCTTACATGAAGCACCATGTGAAGCACCAACTTAATGGATTTGTTGCAAGCACCAACTTGTAGCTCATATTTATGCAAGAACCAACTTGCAGGTGGAACCAACCCCCAAGATTTCTTTAGACATCCACTAGAGATGCAAGCACCAACTTCTTGTATGCATGCACCGACCCACACTTAGTAAGGAACTCAATGTTCCTTGTCCATAGCAGTCACTCTACTTGGTATCAGCTCTGTGCTCTGTTCACTCTGCTCACTCTGAAGCAACTCATTTCTCTACTCAATAATAGTCACTCATCACATCCCATGCAACACTATGTTCTCTGCTCTTCATCAGCATACACTTAGGTCTTGACCTTCTATTCCCCAGACTCTCCCACCCTATTATACCACATCACAAGCTCTGTCAACCTTCTGCCTCTACACAAGCACCTTCGTCCTTTCTAAAAAAAAAACTAACACTCTCGGGGTATTTTTTCTTTGCATAGGCACTTTCTAGCCTTTATCTGCAGAATAGGCTCACTTGGCCTCATGCAACAATGTGCACACCCATACAAAGCTCTCCTCACATCTCTGTCAACAATGTTTCTTTCCCGCACATTGCTCAACTTTTCTCCTATGTTTTGTTTCTATGTTGCACATCAGTCGATGTTGTGTCTGCTTCCATCCACACTGCTCAAGAATGTACCTATAAGTGCCTTCTCCATCCTAGGTTTGCATATAAATTGGCCACTACAGCTTCATTAAACTCTGAATATGGGCACGTGAATGATCTCCATACTGAGAATTAATTCTCAGTCCAGTTGCACATCAAAGTCAAGTTCATGTTTCTTTGAGCTTGACTATACCTTAGGATAGCTTCCCTACACTTCATTTAATTCATTGAGGAGGGTCTCAAAACATGACAGGTCCAACACTTCATCTTGTGTAACCATGGTCCTCTCTGTCACAATCTCTTGCCTCCAATAGTAGCCATTGACTACATCGACCCTTGAGAGTCGCTATCTATTCTTGCGACCAACCTCACCGTGCACACATTTACTCTATTGTTGACCCATTCATCCTTTAACGCTTGTGTTGCACTATCAAAGCTCCACTCACCATAACTTTTATTAAAATAATGTTATGATATTACAATATCTCGATGTGCCTTTAGCTCCTTGTTGCTTAGCCCCCTATTTTTTTTCACCATGGAACCATTATGTGTGACCACCAGTATAGCCCTTAGGTGTAGCCATATCAGAGCCCTCACATCTCATAACTTTTATTGAATTAATGTTATGAGGTTGCCAGGTTTTGAGCTCCTTTCAATTAACCCTTTCTTATTTTTCCTTCATGGGACTCGACGTTGTGACAGACGGCTTAACTTTTAGGTGATAAGGCCTTTAGATCTTGCTAGGGGCTATCTCCCTTTGTATTTTATATTTTTCCCTTGGTTCTTTTGGTTTCTCATAACCATGTTCGTATCATACATCAGATCCCCTAACATCAACACTTTCTCTCAATTCAATTAGAGAGGAGTTCTAAAATCTCTAGGCTCTGAAATACTTTCCATGTCGCATCTTTACAAAACTTAGGTGTTAGGCCTGTTTCTGTGCCCCTGTTTCTTTCGATCTCCCATGACCATGTACTAACATCATTAGAGCCCCTTTCATTGGATCAAAAAAAATTCAAAACAATTCAATAAGAGGATCTAAAATCCCAACCTTCGATGTTCCAACCTTCAAGATGAAGTCATGTTGAAGTCATCATCTCGATGTGGCATCTCCTTAGTGGTGACACTTGTCACCGAGAACCCCATTAGGCCAACCAAAATGTTGACTATGAATGCTACGTGTCCTCGGTACTGCCATGTCTTGATGATGTCATTTGACTTGACAACTTCTTAGGGACAATCATCTGCTGCCAGTTGTCCCATTGGAAGAGAGAGAAAGGATCCATCGGTTCTTGGTTTTTCAACGATTTTTTTTCTATTTATTCTACTCCATAAACCTTGAGACTTACAAATAATTGTAATTTATAAGGACTTATGAGGTTTCGAGGTTCCGATAGCTTCGACCTTCTGAGTTTCTAATCTTCCCCAACCTATAATGTTCTAATGGCCTCCAACTTACGATATTCTGTTTTTCCCTCTACTCCCAGGTTCAGATATTGAGTCTCAAGGTGCTTTGACCTTCAATATTGGATTAGAACTTTTTCTCAAAAGAATTATAAGGGACTCTGACCTATGATATGCTATCCTCCCACGGTCCCAATATTTTGACCTTTCGAGTTCCCTAGGCTCCAACCTATAATATTTTTTCTGCTCCTTCCTTCCAATATCGGGTCTCGTAATTCTTCCCTATTACGGTGCTATCATATCAAAAATTTCTTAAAGGGGAATTACATTGTGGTTACGGAGTTCTGAGGTCCCTAGGTTTTGATCCTTTTGATGTTCCGAGTTTCTGCCACCATCTCCGCTAACTTTGGCAATCCTGCCAACTTTGGCTATATGCCAAGACTCCTCTAAGCACCTTTTAACTCTTCTTTCATGGCTTAAGTCACCAAACATTGATTGGTAATAACTTCGGATCCAGGAGGCCATTTGCAGACTTCCTCATACCATTGGAAATCTCTTTCAGAACACTTTCGAGTGGAGAAGATCTGATGTAGTATTTAAGCCCATCTATTACCTAAAAAATGGTTGCAAACTCTCTTCCATTATTTCCACCTTGGCTCTTCTTCTTCTTCTTAGAACCTACTTTGTGAAGGCACTACGGGACTCCCAAACACTATATTCATCATTTTATGGCTTCTCCAATAAGCTTTCCACTATGGTGATTCTCTAGCAACAATTACAACAACCATAGGACTCCCCTTGAGCTTGACACATCAAACACATCAAACTATCCCACTTATCATCACAACTATGCTAGAGGACATCAAAGCCACCATCTGCTGCCACAAACATCCATGCTAGTCTCGTAGATATCAATGTAAACACTCTTACCAACAGGAAGATAGTGCCAACTTCTCAACACATCACCCAACATGATTGTTGAGATCAATGGCAACACACTTGCAATCACTAACCATCTAGACAATGCCAACTACCTAAAAAACACTCGCTTGGATTAGTGAGCCCATAAACACCATAAGAGGAAAGGGAGGGAACCACCTCTTTTTTCAGTAGGGATGTGGCCATTGCTATAAGTGAGGATTAGGTAAAATGTTAGGAAGAGAAATTCCCAAAATACAACCCACCCATTTCTCTTTGTTTTTGATGTAAATGAAATGAAATGAGTGGTCAGGCCTTGCTAGTGGGTCGAGGGGCTAGATCCCCTTTGGGGTCGATCAACCCAGATTTTTCCATGGATGTAGCGCCACCCATTGACCAGAGTGTCCATGAACCACAACCTAAAAAAAAAAAGTAGTACCCACTTTTTTCAGGGTTAACATTACAATATATTTGAAACCATAACCTCAATAACTAATAACATTACAAACTAGAACTTTAATTTAGCCTCTAAAGTAAAACATTATATTACAAGTAACACATATACTACTTTTTTGTTTCGATCTTAAAATTGCAATGATTTTAAAACCATGATTTAACAAAATTGACATTGTTGCAAATAGAATCATTAATAAGTAAATGAATAAAGAAATAATATATTATATATAAATATATATATATATATATAATATATATATAACAAACGAAAACACCACACATACATGCACATCTATATAAAAAAAGAACCTATTAAATTAAAAGAATATAAATTATTAAAAATTAAAAAACTAAAAAAGGAGCTAATTTTAATAAAAAAGTTAAGAACTAAATTATAGAAAATAAGTGTTTTTGGAAAGGTGACCTCCATTCTCTCTCATTTCTTCCTATGGTAACCTTCCACTCCCTTGGAGTAGTGACCCTTAGGCACTAACAAGAAGGGATTGAGGGAGCTTTCGTTATTATCAACACCCTTGTGGCTATTTCTATGAGAAAATACCACGTGAAATAGTGGGGAAATGCGTTTCCATAATTGACCCTACCCATTTAACTTGTTTTTCTCGAAAATCATGTAAAATGAGTGGGGACTCAAACAATTCCCCCCTCACCTCTCATTTCACCCCTCACCTCTCATTTCAGGAGGCATGTGGCCATTGTTATAAGGGAGAATTATGTTAAATGCTCCCAAAATCCAACCCTCCCATTTCTCTTGGTTTTTGATGGAAAATGAAATGAAATGAGTGGAAGATTCCAACATTTGCCCACTCATCCATTTTTTTAATTTACATAATATTTTTTCATTTTAATTTTTTAATCAAATATTCAATATATATATAGATAACTTATTATTATTAGTAATCAAATTTTAAATTCAATTTTGTATATAGATAACTTATTATTATTAGTAATTAAATTTAAATTCAATTTTTGGGAGATTTTATTTTTCCCTTCACACTCACACATACACATATATACATATATTAAATAAATACATATTTTTCCTTTTCTCTTGAGGTTTTATTTGTATATTTTTTTTCCTTTCATTAATTGGTTATTTCATTATTTATATGATTTTGTATAAAATAATGTTAGTTTTTGTTGTCATGATTCGAAAATGTTTTCATTCTAAGCATAAAAAAAAGTGTTACATTAAATTTAAATTTCAAGGCTAATGTTGAGGTTTTGGTTGACAATATTATTAGTTGTGAAGGTCATAGTTTCAAAAAAGTTGTAATGTTAAGCCCAAAGAAAAGGGGGTGCTTCTACTACCAACACTTTTCATTATGGTGGTTGATTTTAATGTGTTTGTTTGAAATGGTCCTAGTTGTCAATGCCACAATTTAAAACAAGTTAAATATTTAACTCCAAAAAAGTAGGATGACGCAAGAAGCACCATTTTTTTATTCAAGAGTCAATTTAGAAGTTTTTGTTTGCAACTTCATAGCTCATGGCTATATATTTTTTTAATTTCAACCCGCAGAATAAAAGGTTGCTAGAAACAATATAAATTTTGTGAAATGAGGATAAAAATAATCACTAAATGTGACTAAAAACTTGAAAATTCTAAATGTTTTTCCTGAAATTGGTAATTATGTGTTGGCATTATGTTTCTGGTATGGTTATATGTTACAGATGCTATACTTGATGGCAACACCCATGGCATGGCTCTCAATATGATGAGAATTAAGAAGTACACAGGAGAACAGTTCAGAAGATGTGTACCCGCAGGTACGCCGTGCAGAGACCGCGTCCAGGCACGCAGGTTACCCATTCATGAGGTGCA
>APFE030320113.1:14515-26307 GCA_000404065.3 Pinus taeda
ATTTATTATTATTCATTATTTTTTTTTTCCAAAGAAAAAAACGGTAACTTTTTATTAAATAAATAATGAAAAGTTACACTAGCTGATGCACTGAATCATTCTGTAAGCTGCCGCAAGGGCTCGAGTGCTTTCGCACACCACGCAACGTTAGAGAACTAACGTGCACAAAGAATAAGAAAAGAGAGAAGAAATAGAGGAAAGAGGAGAGAAAAGGGGCAGAAAATACTGAAATTCGGCAGTGAGTAGGACTCACGCTTCAAGTTTTCTCCCCTTTTTCTTTTCGACCTTACGCCACTCTCCTTGAGAGGGCTCGATCGAAGCAATGACTATCTATGTTTCTGAATTATGTGGGCCAGATTCTTTGTCTGAGTTTGAAGTATCTGATTGATGGTGTCGTTTGTTGCCTCCCGTGCTAGGATCCATGCTAGACTTCTCTGACTTGTTGACTGATGGGGTTTCCTTCTGATTCTCCATTTCTTGAGATACCTCGGTCTTCTCTGCTGGGTTCTCTTCCTCTGCTGCTTCTGATTCTTCGTCCTCTGAATCTGGGGGTGAAAAATGCCATCCTTTTTTCTGCTTCCCTTTCTTCTTCTTTTTATTCTTGGCTTCTGGACATGAACTTTGTAAGTGTCCTGTCTGCCTACAGAGCCTGCATCTGAAGGCGGTGTTTTTATAATCTAGTACCTGTAACCAGTTCTGTTGTTTATAGACCAACCTTATATTGTCCGGCAATCCTTTACTTAGATCTACTTCCACACAGATTCGTGCGAAAGTGTAGATCCTTTCATCGATCCTTTCCAGATCTGTTTTGACATATTTCCCTATGATGTTCCCAATGCCTTCCAGCACTCGTTCATTCCAGAAGTGCAGTGGAAGATTGTATAGTCTAACCCAGACTGGCATTTTTGTTACAGTCATTTTATTTGGATCAAAATCTAGGAACCATGGGGTCATAAATAGCCCCGATGTTCCCCAAAACCATGGCCCTGAACTTATGACTGTATCTCTGACTTCCTTGGATGTAAATTTTACTATGAAGAACCCTTTTGAACATAGGTGAATATCACATTCCATGGTCCAGCTGGTGAAGATCCAATGGAAAAGATCCAAGGGTTTAGGCCAGAAACTGTTGAAACGACAAATTAGAGCTTGCGTTTCATAGGCCTTAACGACATCATTAGTCCCTGACGAATCTAAGTTTAAAGCTGGGGTTTGCTCTGACTGATCAACAATGTATGGCCTGGGCATGTGTCCGCCTTGGTCTGGAGAGAGCCCTGAATTCCTGCTGCCCTGTAAAATGTTTTTAAAGGATAAACCTCCCTTGGTATGGTGCTGGGCTGGAGTTTTTTTCCCCTTTTCTCCCCCTAAGGAGCTTGTCTATCCCTGAGGCAGAGCCCCCCCTCTCAATCTGAAGTTTAACGTAATGATTGATCCTGGCCCGATCTCATAACTTTCCAGAGATCTACAGTCCTAGAGGGACCACCTGCCACTGACCAGATGTTGGATCTGGATTGGGTATCCCATTTCTGTCCATATTTGTTTTTTCAACTGCAAGGAGGTGTCTCCTGCATGAACCCATACTAAACGAGATTTCCCCTGTGGGGTATTAATCAGAATCTGAAAACAAAAATTTGTTACCTGCTCTGGCTGTAGACAATGATCCAGATCTGGCTCTGTTTTGGTTCGATTTTCCTTGTGCATGTCTAGATATTTCGATACCCAGCTCGATCTGTGATTGGAGCCTTCGATCTGCTGCCTGGGATCATATAGAGTTGGATCGCATAGATCCAAGTCAAAACTACCAAGATTGGGTCCATGCGATATGGGGGAAAGCAGATCTGCAACATGCAGTACCCGCCAGCCGATTTTCCTTGCGATCTGGGTTTGACGAGCCCTGACCCCTAACCACCAAGCTTTCCGACGGCTTCCTTGTTCAAATGTGTAGCTTGGGTTTTCGTTATTCCGCCATAGAAAACCCTCCTCATGGGTCCACGCAAAGATGGGTGCTTCTGTTTGAGCCCTCGCCTCGCATTCTCGTTGCAGAACTGTATTTTGCTCCCATTCCAGGATTAACAGCATCCATTTGACCAAAAACCCTTCAGGAAAGCAGCCGCACTGATCTGGGTGCTTTTGAAACAAAGAAGACCATTTCGCTGAAGGCGCCGATAGCTTCCCTGCAACGTTAACTGATAGCCCATACCCTGGATCGCGTTCAGGTCCTGAGCCTGGTTTGGGGGCCGAAGCAGCAGCAGCACGAACCCTGCTTGAGCAAACCCTAACCATCGCCATCGCTCCTCAAGTTGTGATGAGGTTGTTTATCTTGGTGGTACAATTATTGATGAAAAACTAAATTATCTATTATTCATTATTTTTATTATTAATTATTAGTTTTGTATTATTTTTATTAGTTATTATTATTTATTATTTATTATTAAGGGAGGGATATTACATAGTCGATCATTGGAGGAGCCTAGCTGAAGCGTCCTTGGCTCATACAATGAGGGATTATATATAACCAAGGGTGACCCTTTTTGTATCTCTCTAAAATTTCCCTAAGGTTGTCATGTTGTGTTTAAAGAAATGATAGAGGTAACCACAAACCTACTTTTGAGATCATGATCTAGCCTTCTTAATGCTCAGAGAGCGCGTCTTAATAATTTAACTTGGTTGAGTTAATTGAGTTTAGGCTAGTTATTTAAGCTTGATTCGGTTTTGATTTGAATTGGTGGTGGAATCTTTGATTTAGATGGATAAATAAGTGTCTTTTTACCATTGGGCCATGGAATCCAAATGTCAAGAAAACAACACTGAATCAAGTTTTAAAGATAGTGTTCATAGGGCAAGGTAGCTGAGTAAATTCATATCTTTTAGGCTGGATGGTGATGTGGTTTTCCAGTCAGGGTCAAGGAGCAGTTAAGTATTCCTCAAACCGGATAATGAGGAAATGAAAGAGTTCAATTGAAACTAGGAAGCAATGAAGAATTCCCTACTCTGGATATCAGAAGAAAATATCAAAATGAATAATTGTTTAAGACAAAGTGTACTTAAACAAATTCTGTAGTAACACTCCAGTTATTTCATTCAAATTGGAAATCATGTATGTATGTGAAATACTTAGGAAAATAATAATTTAATAAATGAAATATACTTCACTGAAGTCGCCCAACACATGACTCCTCTAATGCAATGTTATTACTCACTCCAGTATGCTGACTTGAAAATGTTACAATAAACCCTCAAGTTTTAGATCAATATAACTATAGAAATGTTCAACAATCCACACTCATTACTTCGAGTTGTGAAGTATTTATAAAAAAATTGTCACAGAATATCCTAAAATTGATTTAGGAATTATTCAAGGAAAATCAAATATCTTCATTCAAGAAGATAGAGACAGATATGTAACTGATGCAAGTTTTCCCTCTTTTATTGTTTGTTGTTTTGATATTTAGTTGCTTTCTATCTTTGGCTATTGCTCTACACTGGGTGTCTCTTACACAACCTTTCACTGATACTCTTTCGTCTCTAAACTCTATTAGTCCTCTGTTTCTGTTTTGACCATGCATGCTCTTTTACCTGTTTTGATTTTAATCTTCATAGTAAATCATTCAACTTTTCCCAAGGCTGTACATTTGGTAATTTAATACTTACCATTCTTCTGTAGACTTCATAAGTTTCTATGTATTTTCAAAAGTAGGCTTGTTTATGAAGAGATGTTTTACCTCATGCAAGAGGTAAAAGAGGTTCTCAAAAGTCCGATAAAGAACTTTTCCTGTAGGAATCCCTTTCATGGAGGAATTGTTGGCTTGTTCCTTTGCCACTTCTCTGATTTTCTTATCATAGACCTCATGTGGCATCAACCTGTCATTAATGACCAATGGATTAGGCAGACCTTTCTGCCTCAAAGCGTCGAATTTGACCATGAACTTGGCTATTGCTAGCTCCATTGTTTGGAACTTCTCCTCAAGCTGTATCATCAAGTTCCTCTTGGTGATTACCTTCCTTCTTTACCTCTAGTATGGTCTCAGTCCTGTCAATTATTCCAAGCTCTTGCAATTCATACTTGTTTTTTGAGTTAAGGAACTGGATTATTCTTTAGGATTCTTCTGGCTTATCCCCAAGTTCATCTCTACCCTTTGAATTGCCTCATCAACCTCTTTGACCAAATCATTCTGTTCAAATATCACCTGTATAGATGGCTAAATATCATTGATTGAGTCAATGATATTGACCCATAAAAATTGTTTTTCTTGGGCTGGTGGCTCTTTCAATGTCAAGTCATTCTCTAACTTATGTATCCTTTCATTCAACCCGTTTGATTTCTATGTTTCATTATTATGCATGATTTGAGCCAGTTTCTTTTCATCCTCTAGACTTTTTATTTGTTCTTTAAGTCTATTTATTTCATTTGTCTGGATGGACATATCTTCCATGGATTTGATTGGTTTACTTGCTTCATCACTAGGATGTGTTGCTGCTATAGTTGAACCTGTTTCTGATGTAGTTGTTGATACAGTGGGAAGT
This sequence comes from Pinus taeda, assembly GCA_000404065.3. NCBI lineage: Eukaryota > Viridiplantae > Streptophyta > Pinopsida > Pinales > Pinaceae > Pinus > Pinus taeda. The sequence continues at coordinate 19,040 of APFE030320113.1, forward strand.
GTTGTAGCTACTGGAGTTGTTGTGGCCATTGAAGTTGCCAAAGTAGAAGGAATTGTTGTAGTAACTGTAGGAATAGTAGTTGTAGTAGCTGCTTCCATGCTAGCCTGTTTCTGTTGCAGTAACTTATCCATCTCATTCTCCATTTCTTTTAATTGAGCATTTAATTGAAGAATGAGGTCCATCATCTCATCTTTTTAGATTTTATTCTCTAGAACTTTGTTGGTATGTGGATGTTCAGAAGGAGGCAATTTTATCTGCTTCTTCAATGCAACAGTGTCTTCATTCTTATCTTTTATGAGATTTTCTGTTGCCTTGATGTTATTTGGATTATATCCAATCTCAATAACCAATTCTTCTAGTGATCTAATTATTTTGTCCTTTTCTTGTGAGGATGCTTTCTCTAGTTTAAACTGTGTTGTGATATTCTCTAGAGAAGTTTGAAATTTTTGTACACACATAACTTTGTTGGCCATTGTTGAGTATATCATTTCTCCTGCTTGCTTATGAAATTCAATTTGATCTATAGGATGAACATTCTTGGCCAAAAATTCAAATTCTGTCTTGTTGTAATCTGGTAGTGATTTAGGCTATTGTACTGTAGGTTGCACAAAGGTGATTTGCATTTTCCTTGTTTTAATGTCAAAAGCTAAAAGTAGCCTATTATGATTACTAGGAGTTTGTTTGAAATACTCGGCATAGGTTTCAGCTTTCAATGCTTCATTTCTCAACTTGATTTCTTTATACTTCTCCTTTATATATTTTTCTTTATCCACTAGTATGTTGGATGAAGAGACATCAATACTAAGTTGTTTGTGAATAATCTGAGTATTAGAGTTTGAAGGCTCATGAGTTTCCACTGAAACTGCTGGAGTTGTACTCTCTCTAGCCATTGTATCTATATCAATGGTTTGAACTATCTTAACTGTATCAATTGACTCAACTGTCTATACTACCTCTTCTTGCTCACTTCTGGAATTTAGCTTAGGCTTCTTCCTGTACATGATTTCAAATATGTCATCTGTTGTATCCTTGTTTGTGCAAGAACCTTTTTCCCTAATCCTTTTTGCATTTCTGTCTTGTAGGGCTGGAGTATGTAGAATGGAACTAGTATCCATCTATTTCTCCATATATATCAAGGTGTTTTCCAACCACTCTGACTGGTTTCATACTTTTCAATGTCTCACCTAGACTTATGCATAAAAAAGCTCAATTTAAACTTGAATCTTAGTTTGTTTATGACTCCTAAAGGATCATACTACTATTTGAAACTATTGGTGAACTTCATTTCCTGCATACATTTTTATGCTTCTTCTCTAGCCTCCCTATTATTTATTATCAAGTGATTTATTTATTATTATTTATTATTACTTATTATTTTTGTATTATTATTATTTATTATTATTCATTATTCGTTATTTTTATTATTAATTATTAGTTTTGTATTATTTTTATTAGTTATTATTATTTATTATTTATTATTAAGGGAGGGATATTACATAGTCGATCATTGGAGGAGCCTAGCTGAAGCGTCCTTGGCTCATACAATGAGGGATTATATATAACCAAGGGTGACCCTTTTTGTATCTCTCTAAAATTTCCCTAAGGTTCTCATGTTGTGTTTAAAGAAATGATAGAGGTAACCACAAACCTACTTTTGAGATCATGATCTAGCCTTCCTAATGCTCAGAGAGGGCATCTTAATAATTTAACTTGGTTGAGTTAATTGATTTTAGGCTAGTTATTTAAGCTTGATTCGGTTTTGATTTGACTTGGTGGTGGAATCTCTGATTTAGATGGATAAATAAGTGTCTTTTTACCATTGGGCCATGGAATCCAAATGTTAAGAAAACAACACTGAATCAAGTTTTAAAGATAGTGTTCATAGGGCAAGGTAGCTGAGTAAATTCATATCTTTTAGGCTGGATGGTGACGTGGTTTTCCAGTCACGGTCAAGGAGCAGTTAAGTATTCCTCAAACCGGATAATGAGGAAATGAAAGAGTTCAATTGAAACTAGGAAGCAATGAAGAATTCCCTACTCTGGATATCAGAAGAAAATATCAAAATGAATAATTGTTTAAGACAAAGTGTACTTAAACAAATTCTGTAGTAACACTCCAGTTATTTCATTCAAATTGGAAATCATGTATGTATGTGAAATACTTAGGAAAATAATAATTTAATAAATGAAATATACTTCACGGAAGTGGCCCAACACATGAATCCTCTAATGCAATGTTATTACTCTGTCCAGTATGCTGACTTGAAAATGTTACAATAAACCCTCAAGTTTTAGATCAATATAACTATAGAAATGTTCAACAATCCACACTCATTACTTCGAGTTGTGAAGTATTTATAAAAAAATTGTCACAGAATATCCTAAAATTGATTTAGGAATTATTCAAGGAAAAGCAAATATCTTCATTCAAGAAGATAGAGACAGATATGTAACTGATGCAAGTTTTCCCTCTTTTATTGTTTGTTGTTTTGATATTTAGTTGCTTTCTATCTTTGGCTATTGCTCTACACTGGCTGTCTCTTACACTACCTTTCACTGATACTCTTTCGTCTCTAAACTCTATTAGTCCTCTGTTTCTGTTTTGACCATGCATGCTCTTTTACCTATTTTGATTTTAATCTTCATAGTAAATCATTCAACTTTTCCCAAGGCTGTACATTTGGTAATTTAATATTTACCATTCTTCTGTAGACTTCATAAGTTTCTATGTATTTTCAAAAGTAGGCTTGTTTATGAAGAGATGTTTTACCTCATGCAAGAGGTAAAAGAGGTTCTCAAAAGTCCGATAAAGAACTTTTCCTGTAGGAATCCCTTTCATGGAGGAATTGTTGGCTTGTTCCTTTGCCACTTCTCTGATTTTCTTATCATAGAACTCATGTGGTATCAACCTGTCATTAATGACCAATGGATTAGGCAGACCTTTCTGCCTCAAAGCGTTGAATTTGACCATGAACTTGGTTATTTCTAGCTCCATTGTTTGGAACTTCTCCTCAAGCTGTATCATCAAGTTCCTCTTGGTGATTACCTTCCTTCTTTACCTCTAGTATGGTCTCAGTCCTGTCAATTATTCCAAGCTCTTGCAATTCATACTTGTTTTTTGAGTTAAGGAACTGGATTATTCTTTAGGATTCTTTTGGCTTATCCCCAAGTTCATCTCTACCCTTTGAATTGCCTCATCAACCTCTTTGACCAAATCATTCTGCTCAAATATCACCTGTATAGATGGCTAAATATCATTGATTGAGTCATTGATATTGACCCATAAAAATTGTTTTTCTTGGGCTGGTGGCTCTTTCAATGTCAAGTCATTCTCTAATTTATGTATCCTTTCATTCAACCCGTTTGATTTCTATGTTTCATTATTATGCATGATTTGAGCCAGTTTCTTTTCATCCTCTAGAATTTTTATTTGTTCTTTAAGTCTATTTATTTCATTTGTCTGGATGGACATATCTTCCATGGATTTGATTGGTTTACTTGCTTCATCACTAGGATGTGTTGTTGCTATAGTTGAACCTGTTTTTGATGTAGTTGTTGATACAGTGGGAAGTGTTGTAGCTACTAGAGTTGTTGTGGCCATTGAAGTTGCCAAAGTAGAAGGAATTGTTGTAGTAACTGTAGGAATAGTAGTTGTAGTAGCTGCTTCCATGCTAGCCTGTTTCTGTTGCAATAACTTATCCATCTCATTCTCCATTTCTTTTAATTGAGCATTTAATTGAAGAATGAGGTCCATCATCTCATCTTTTTAGATTTTATTCTCTAGAACTTTGTTGGTATGTGGATGTTTAGAAGGAGGCAATTTTATCTGCTTCTTCAATGCAACAATGTCTTCATTCTTTTCTTTTATGAGCTTTTCTGCTGCCTTGATGTTATTTGGATTATATCCAATCTCAATAACCAATTCTTCTAGTGATTTAATTATTTTGTCCTTTTCTTGTGAGGATGCTTTCTCTAGTTTAAACTGTGTTGTGATATTCTCTAGAGAAGTTTGAACTTTTTGTACACACATAACTTTGTTGGCCATTGTTGAGTATATCATTTCTCCTGCTTGCTTATGAAATTCAATTTGATCTATAGGATGAACATTCTTGGCCAAAAATTCAAATTCTGTCTTGTTGTAATCTGGTAGTGATTTAGGCTATTGTACTGTAGGTTGCACAAAGGTGATTTCCATTTTCCTTGTTTTAATGTCAAAAGCTAAAAGTAGCCTATTATGATTACTAGGAGTTTGTTTGAAATACTCGGCATAGGTTTCAGCTTTCAATGCTTCATTTCTCAACTTGATTTCTTTATAATTCTCCTTTATATCTTATTCTTTATCCACTAGTATGTTCGATGAAGAGACATCAATACTAAGTTGTTTGTGAATAATCTGAGTATTAGAGTTTGAAGGCCCATGAGTTTCCACTAAAACTGCTGGAGTTGTACTCTCTCTAGCCATTGTATCTATATCAATGGTTTGAACTATCTTAACTGTATCAATTGTCTCAACTATCTATACTACCTCTTCTTGCTCACTTCTGGAATTTAGCTTGGGCTTCTTCTTGTACATGATTTCAAATATGTCATCTGTTGTATCCTTGTTTGTGCAAGAACCTTCTTCGCTAATCCTTTTTGCATTTCTATCTTGTATGGCTGGAGTATGTAGAATGGAACTAGTATCCATCTATTTCTCCATATATATCAAGGTGTTTTCCAACCACTCTGACTGGTTTCATACTTTTCAATGTCTCACCTAGACTTATGCATAAAAAAGCTCAATTTAAACTTGAATCTTAGTTTGTTTATGACTCCTAAAAGATCATACTACTATTTGAAACTATTGGTGAACTTCATTTCCTGCATACATTTTTCTGCTTCTTCTCTAGCCTCCCTATTATTTCAGATAAAAGGACCAAGCTGGTTTTTATTTTAAACTATGTTTTATTCCTAGATGATAGAAAATTCACATCATATGAGTTTATGATCTGCCTGATATATTCTAATGAAAATATCCTCATCGGAAGATATTTGGGTAACTTATAGGGAGTGAGTTGGCATCCATATATCCTAATTTCAGTGTGGTCCTGGTATAAATAGTAGACTCCTATCTTACTGTGCTTGGACAAATGTAAAACTTTCTTTATCTCATCACTGATCCTGGGTTGATTGCTACTTCTTAGCATGTTATCCACTGGGTGGACAAATGAATCAATGAACTCCTTGTAGCTGAAAACGATGGAATATTTTTGTATCAAGGGTGTCCAAAAGATAATAGACCTCGGATTTCCCTTAGTGTCTAGCTTTTGGATGTTAACTGGAAACCTGTCTGATTGGAAATATAGGAACATATGGAACAATACTGAAGAGTATTTGAATACTCTTTCATCTGGAAATATGATCAATTGATCACAGATTTTGTCTACTAAGAACTGGGCAAAATTGAAAATTTTAGTCCGAGGATTGCCTCGGCAAAAAACAGAAAGGAAAGTAAGTATAGGCCCGTCTACATGCTCATTAGCGGTATATCCTAGAATACAAGATAGTAGAGTATGGAGGACTATTTGTAGGGATATGGGCCTCCTCTAAGATGAAAGTTTGAAAAATTTGAGATCTATTGGGAAGGTTTACCTTTAGGTACAGATCAAGTAGGTTTTCGATAGAAAATTGGGTTTCATTTGGCTTTGGCTGGATCTGCAACATCTCATTTATTGACTCTACAATGATTGTGAACAAAAGTTGCTGGTTAGGAGAGACTATGGCTCTCTGAATTTGGATATAGCAGAGTTGGCATAGGTGGATGATTTTAGGGAACTGGTATACCTATGGGAACAAGTATTTGGGTAAATTAGACTCTGATAACTGAATATCATCACTGTGGTTGAGGAATTTGTCTTTACTCTAGCAGTGGAGCTTCAATAGATGGCTAGGGGAGGTTATGTCTTTGATTTGGAAATATCTGTCGGCCAATGGGAGGTGGTCAACATCCAGGCAAGGGGTTTGCAAGAGTTTTTCATTCAGAATGCGGGAAGCCATAGTTTTATTTATTTTGTTCAATTAATCATTGTTTGGCTTAAGGAGTAGGGTTAGGATTTGTGGAACAGTGTGAAAGGTGAATATCGTTTGCAGAAAAGGGTTTTTTGGATGCTCAGTGGATATCTGTTGGGTCCCTATAATACTAGTGATTACCCCATTACTATTGTAGTTATACCCCTTATTAATATTGTTGTTCCCCTATTGCCCCCATATTGTGCCCCATAGAATCCCTTTATTGTTATTTTTGTGGCTTTATATTATTATTGTTAGGTCGGCTGGTTTATATTTGTGACTCCTTAGACTCCTATATATAGAAAGGAGGTTTTGTCATTTGAATATCCAAGAATTGTTCATTTATGTAATGTAAAGGAGGTTGCCCCCTCGAAGAGATTGAATTCTAAGGCGTTGATCTATCTTTTCTATCTTTTTTTGAGCTGGTTTCATAACATTTGGTATCAGAGCTTTGGATTCTAGGGTTTCGCTGCTCCAAACAGGTCATCGTGGCATTTTCGCTATAACTTTTTTTCTGTGACGTTTCAGAAGTCGCAAAAAAAACCCATTTGAGAAGAAATCGCGCTGAACCTTGGGCCTGAATTTCAGAGCTTGTAACGCGATATTTGCGGAGATATGATCTGAGGAATTTTGTCTTTTTGTAGACTCCTGAATTACATTCCAAACAGGTGACCTGGGGAAAATTATCATAACTTTCTCTCTATGGATCGGATTGAAATTTCGTAAGAAGGTGCAGAAAGAGGACGGACTGTAGTTTCTTATATGAATTTTTTAGATCCAAAGGTCGAAATAGTGACTCGTGGCATGTTGTAGAAGTTTGCTCTACTGAACTAGTCTATAATCAAGTCACTGTGGGAGATTTCGCATAACTCTTCCTTGGAGAAACCAATTTGGATCAGACTTGAGGCATTGGAAAGAGGACACAAAGGGCTACTACAAATCACAAATTCAAAACTAGATGATTGGAAAGTACAGAGATACATCAGAGGCAATATCAAGCTCCTACAAAGTGAAAAAAGGTGTGTAGATTTTCTTAAATTTTTGTTTAAGCTTGGTTTGAAAATTTATTTTGAAGGAATTCAAAGGGCATCATAGAGCATTATTATTAGTAATTGATGCCCCGAGGAAAGAAAATGCAAATGCCTAGTAAGGAGCCTGGAAGCTCTAGCATGACTCATGAAGAAGAAGAAGAAATGCTATATGATATATCAAAATTACAAG
>APFE030320113.1:28774-45429 GCA_000404065.3 Pinus taeda
CGCAAGTTTGTTAAGAATTATGGGAGAATAGCAGCACCTCTAACAACACTATTGAAGAAAGATGCATTTTCATGGAGTTTAGAAGCAACAAAGGCCTTCGAACATCTTAAAGAGGCAATGTGCCAAGCACCTATCTTAGCTACACTGGACTTCACAAAAACCTTTATTGTGGAATGTGATGCTTCAGGAAATGGAATTGGTATTGTTCTAATGCAAGGTGAAAGACCCATTGCCTTTGAAAGTCGTCCAATCAAGGGAAAGTTTTTACACAAAGCTATTTATGAGAAGGAAATGTTGGCAATACTCCATGCACTTAAGAAATGGCGACCCTACCTAATGGGAAGACACTTCAAGGTAAAAACAGATCATGATAGCCTAAATACTTTTTAGAACAAAGATTATCCTCTGAAGAGCAACAAAAGTGGGTGACAAAGATGTTGGGTTACGACTTTGAAATCATCTAGAAAAAAGGGAAGCAAAATGTGGTGGCAGATGCACTCTCAAGAAAGGATGAGGATGTGGAAGCATTGTTGTGCGCCATTTCTATTATCCAACCAGATTGGATAAATGAAGCAAGGGAGGAATGGAAGAATGATGAAGAATTGTGGGCACTTATTCGAAAATTACAACAAGATTCTAGTACGTCTGAAACATTTAGCTGGAAAAATGATTCGTTATGGTACAAAGATCACTTATACCTCTGTAAGAATTCCCAGCTAAAACAAAAGATTCTTATGGAATTGCACACTTCTCCCTTATGAGGGCACTCAAGATTTTTAAAAACTTACCATAGGGTTAAGAAGGATTTTTTTTGGGATGGCCTTAAATCAGATATTTAAAAGTTTGTGGCAGAATGTTTGGTTTTCCAACAAAATAAAGTTGAAACAATTAAGACACCGGGTCTATTACAACCTTTATCCATTCCAAGCCAACGTTGGGAGCAGGTTTCAATGGATTTTATCACAGGTTTACCAAGTCTAAGGGAAAGAGTGTCATCATGGTGGTAGTTGACAGACTTACCAAGTATGCACACTTTTGTGCATTATCACATCCATTTAAAGCCAGTACAGTTTCTACTGCATTGATGGAAACAATTCAAAAGCTACATGGAAACCCAAAGATTATTGTAAGTGATAGAGATCCCATTTTCACTGAAAATTTTTGGACAGAATTATTTTCTTGTCTTGGTACTCAATTAGCTCATAGCTCATCTTATCATCCTCAATCTGATGGGCAAACTGAGAGAGTAAACAAATGTTTGGAAGGATATCTTCGTTGCTTTGTATTTGATAAACAAACACAATGGGTCAAATGGTTGCCTCTAGCTGAATGGTGGTATAACACTTCCTTCCATAAAGCAACAAAAATGACCCCATTTATGGCACTTTATGGGTATCAGCCACCATCCATCACATCATATTTAAGAGAAAATTCTAAGGTTCAAGCAGTGGAACATCACATCGAACATCAACAACAAGTCCTCCAACTCTTAAAGGATAACCTCGTGTTGGCATAAATAGAATGAAACAACAGGCAGATCAACATCGCCGTGAAAGAAGTTTTGATGTAGGTGATTGGGTATTCTTAAGGCTACAACCATATAAGCAAATGTCCCTCAAGCAAGCTAAGAAGAATAATAAATTATCACCAAAGTATTATGGTCGTACAAGGTATTGCAAAAGATTGGTACTATGGCATACAAATTAGAGCTTCCTGCAGCTTCTCGATTGCACCCAGTTTTCCATGTTTCATGTTTAAAGAAGGTTATAGGCGATAAGCTCCCAATTCAATCAATATGGCCAGAACTTGATGAGGAAGGAAAAATTATATTGGAACCAGAAGCAGTCACAGAAACAAGAAATCGAAAGCTACGAAATCGATCAATTTCAGAGTATCTTATCAAGTGGAAGAACCTATCTGCTGAAGATTCCACATGGGAGGACGAGAATTTTATATAGAAGCATCCAGAACTACTCAAGCGTTGAGGACAACACTTTTTTGAAGGAGAGGGGCATGTTGGGTCCCTATAATACTAGTGATTACCCCATTACTATTGTAGTTGTACCCCTTATTAATATTGTTGTGCCCCTATTGTCCCCATATTGTTATTATTGGGCCCCATAGAATCCCTCTATTGTTATTTTTGTGGCTTTATATTATTATTGTTAGGTCGGCTGGTTTATATTGTGACTCCTTAGACTCCTATATATAGAAAGGAGGTTTTGTCATTTGAATCATCCAAGAATTTTCCATTTATGTAATGTAAAGGAGGTTTCCCCCTCGAAGAGGCTGAATTCTAAGGCATTGATCTATCTTTTCTATCTTTTTTGAGCTGGTTTCATAACAATATCTTTAGTTTAGCCAGGCTTTTAAGTAGTTCAATTAATTAACCTTTTGTAAACACTGCGCAGAGCTTAAGTACAGGGCCTTTCTGATAATTTCAAGAACACCTGGAAAACAATGATTTGGTGTGCAGTCAGGGTTTTGTGGGAGCAACAGAGGCTTTCTGAGGCTTGAATGGCCTTTATGATGCTTCAAACCGGAGTCTGGAGTGTCTTCTGGTTGTAAATGGGTTAAAATCATTGAGAAGAGTTTTCGATCATTAGAAATGGTTAACTGAGGTTCTTTGCAACCAAATAATAGTGAAAAGAGTGGAAAGAGTGGCTTTTTTTGGATTTTAACCAACAACGATTATGCTTTGGGTGCAGGGTTAATGTTTGAATAGTAGATGGTTTCCTCTTATGCAGGGAGGTGGTATTATGGCTTATCACACCACGTTTTAGCATAGGGTGCTATTTTTTAAGAGGACATGATATAACGTTGGGTTGCCACGTAGCAAAAATGCGATCGGGAAAAACTGTGAATCTCACGTGCTTTTGGAATGCTAAAGATTTGATTTGGGAGTGCATTATATGGGATGCGGGCTGTTGGATCTGGAGGTGGGTGATCAGAGGGTTATCACGTGGTGAAGTTCCGAGGGGTGAGTCAGGGTGTGGGTTTGGGTTTTAATTAAAATGTAACGGGATTTAATATATGTGATGGGTTAATAAAATGTGTGACCCCGGAAGAAATATACTAGGGATACCAGTTTAAAGGGTATCTGGGAGGGTTCTTCAATGGGGCCCGATACATTATTTAAACTTAGGATAAGGGGGCTTTAGTGGTTTTAAATGGAAAAAGGAAATTGATAAGGGGAGAATTATTTTTGAAGGGAACTATCTAGGGAAAGGAGTGAAATAAAGGGAAAAAGGGTTAAAATGAAGGGGAAAGGATATTTTTACAAGGGGAAAACAAGAGGGAAGGGTTCTTTGTTATCAAGAAGGGGAAAATATTACGGAATGAAAATTAATGAAGGGGTAATGAAGGGAAATTAATAAACTAGACATGTGGGGGTTTAGTGAAATGAGGGAAAATTAGTGAATAAGCTTTAGTATTCAGGCCCAAAATTATATATAACTTTTAGGGTAAATACCCAAAGTCATATATGACTCTTTTAAATTTCATTTTTTCTTTGATAATTCCTCTTGCACATGAAACATAGGATTAAGCATAATGAAGGTGCATTTGAGATAGGAACCTTATGCATTCCAAAACCCCTTTTACCTACCGTTTATTTACCCTAGCATTTTCTCTTCATTAATTGTGTGCATTTGAGCTTGCTGACCCTTTATTTCTTTTTCTTTGATAAGAAAACTATCTAATTCTAATCTTATAACTTCCAATGGCTCACTCTAAACTATTGAGCTCATTATTAATCTCTACCTAACTACTGATATGCCAAGATTAAATAATTTGTCTAGATCAGTATTCTCTATTTATGAGCATGAAATTTAAAGCATGAATGAATCAAGATTAAACTATTTGACCATCTTGGATTGTGGAATTTTTGACAAGCTGCACACAATATTACTTTTGTAAGGCAAAGTAAAAATTAGTGGCATTTGAATTTGCATTGCTTTCACAATCTATTTTTTATCTCTTTTGGTGGGGTTCATATTTTATTTTCTTTTTTGATCCTTTTCTTTTAGTCCTTTGATTTTTATTTTATGACATAGCCTCTTTACATTTTTTATTTTTAATATGGGAAAACATTTTGTAGAAAGAAAAAGTATGTATGATATTACAAGACTAATCATAGCCAATTCAAAATTATGAAATCTATTATTATAGGACCCTAATAGTGGCTCCACATGGAGATGGAATTTCTTGGTGAATGTCAAGAACTTTAAGATCACTGGCCTTTGAAAATTTGACTTTGCTTGCCTTGTAACTAGTTTCTATGATCTTCTTTATTCATACATATGATGCTACACCTTTCAAAGATTATGCCCTTCTCTTCGGGCTTCAACCTCTAAAGATAATAATCCAATCCAATCTAAACTTTGCAATGTTATGTACAATGAGAAAAGTAAACATATCAACTAATGTTAATTTGTGGATGAGTAATGCTTCAACATTCTACCATTGGCTGGTCCACTTGGTAGATCTATTCCATCTAACTTTTTTAAGAAAAATGCATTGTTACCTCTATAACCATAAATGATATAAGGGCCCAACCATAGGAAATCAAATTTCCCATGTTTACCTTTTTCTTCTCTTCTAGAATCCCATTTGAGTACTTTTTCACCTATGTAAAAATCATCAATGTTGGTTTTCTTGTCAAAAATATTTTTGATTTTATCTTGGATCAGTTGAGATTTGACATAGACTTCTTCCCTAGTTCGCTGCACATGTATTGTCCGATTTATCCTTCTTTGGATATCATTGGATTCTACTTGTAGTTCTTAAATCATTTTCATCGATAGTACTCCTAAAGAGGATGGAAAAACAAAATCCATTCCATATACAAGTTGATAAGGAGATGTACCAATGGAATATTTGTAGTTAGTATGTCTTCCCAGAAGGCATTAACTAACTTTTTGTTCTAGGGCTTCTTATTGCCTTCTAACAGTTTCTTGATGATATTAACAAGGCTTTTGTTTGAGGATTCTACAAGCCCATTGCCTTGAGGGTAATAGGTAGTGGAATGGCCAAGGGTAAAGTGGTATCAGTTATAAAAGTCTACCATTTTCTTAGATTTGAAGGCAACTGCATTATCATTAATGAGCTTTTGTGGGCATGCAAATATTGAAAGGATATTTTTTTCAAGGAATGATATGATGACAAAATCAATGGCTTTTCTAGAAGGGATGGATTCTATCCATTTAGTAAAGTAATCAATGGCTATCAAAATCCATTTATGTTGGGCTGAGGAGGATGGGTGAATTTCACCAATGAAGTCTAGACCCCATTGCTAAAATGGGATTTCTATGGAGATGGGTTTCAGGGGTAATGGTAATAGTTTATTCTTGCCTTCAAATATTTGGCACTTGTGACAAGAGGTCACATATTTTTTGACATCTGCAAAAAGGGTGGGGTATTTGTTTTACAATATAGGTGTCATCCATCTCCTGCATGAAATTCTTGCACGAATTTTTGAGCTTCATCTTTTAATAAACAATTTAACAAAATGCCACCATTATCTTTAAAAACTAAAGCATTGTCTATGATACGATATTTCATTGATTTCATTTTCAAGAATATACCTTTAGTTCTAGATAAACCAGGAGGAGATTTCAAATTTAGTAAGACAAATATGATATCTGTATACCAAGGTGAATCTAAAAAAATCTTCACTGATCTATGGAGTCGCCATCTCTTCCTGATCATTCAGGGCACCAATGAAATTTATATCTAGGGCCTGACAGTTTGATTCAGCCATGAGTTTAGCTAAACCTTGGCCTTCGATTAGTTTTGTGGGCTTTATTTCAATATAATATTCCAAAATAGTTTCAATCCACTTACCCCTCTTTCCTTCAGGCCCATCCTGTGTTAGAATGTACTTGACTACTGAATTTGGAACATATTCAATAATGTGCGAGTATAAAATGTACACTCTGAAATCCTTTATGGATTTTACTAAAGAAAGAGCTTGTTTTACCATTATATTATACTTCAATGTAGCATCTCTCAAAGATTTGTTGAAGAATGCAATAGGATGCTCATAACATTGATCATTCCTTTGCAACAAGACTGATGCAATAATGTGTTCTGAAGCAAAAGAAAAAATTATAAAATCTTTTTTGACATGAGGACTTATGAGGACAAGTGTTTTAGTAAGGGCTTCCTTGATTGCCTCAAAAGACTGCCTAGCCTCTACTATCCACTTAAGTGTTGAATATTTCATTAACATTCTATTCAATTATTTGATTAGTTATGCTAAGTTAGAAATGAATTTTCTAAGAAAATTTATTTTACCTAAGAATGATTGCAATTCTTTAATGTTCCCAGGGTGACTAATGTTTAGGATTGCCTCTATTCTAGCTGGATCAATTCTAATGCTGCCTTTTGAAAGTATGTGTCCTAAGAGTTTACCTTCTTCTAATACAAAGAGTGTATTTTTGGGATTTAAGGATATGCTAAATTTTCTACATTTTATGAAAACTCTTCTTAGGTGATCTAGATGTTCATTATCTGATTTGGATAATATTTTGGAATAATCTTGGTAAACGACTAAAAAGTTATGGATTTCTTTTATAAAATCAATGTCCATTTCTCTTTGGAATGTTGCTCCAACATTCATCAATCCAAAAGGCATTTTTAGATACATGAAAGTACCCCATGGAGTGGTAAATGTAGTCTTTGCTTGATCTTTTGGTTGAACTAAGATTTGGTTGTATCTGGAGAACCGATCAAGTAATGAAATTCTAGATGGCCCTACTACCCTCTGCAAAATGTGGTCCATTTTAGGGAGGGGATAGTTATCCTTCAGTGATACTTTGTTCAAGTGTCTGAAATCAACAAAGAGTCTAATTTCTCCTTTTTTCTTTCTAGTGGTGACTAAATTACAGACCCAATTTGAATATCTAATAGGTGATATGATTTGTGCCTCATACATCCTTTTTACTTCTTTTTCAATCAATGGCATAAGAACTAGATTAATCCTCCTAAACTTTTGTTTAAAGGGTTTCTTATCTTCTTTGATGGGTATTTTATGTTGAATAATGTTGCTCTCATAGACTTGAGGTCTTCATAACTCGAGGCAAAGACATCTTGGAATTGTTTAAACAAACTTATGTATTTCAAATTTTTAGCTGGAGGTAATGCTTTGGATAATTTAATAAGATTAGGCTTGTCTTTTGTTCCTAAGTTGTATTCTTCTATGTTTGATCTTAAAGGCTCCATTTTTGGTTTTCTAGCTACATCATTTGAATCAAACAAATATTCTAATGGGACTAATCCCTTCAGAAAAAAGTTATTTTAAGGTTTAAAATCTCAGAATCATCATTGACTATTTCTTCTATTTCTATTTTTTCAATACCCAGGTGTTGTGCCCTACAACAACCCCCCATTTCATATCATTATTATCCCAAAACTATAATACGAAATGCATCCATTTTTAATTTTGATTTTAATTGGTATCAACTTAGTTTTATTCAAAAAGGTCCAAAAAAATAAAATAAAGCATTACCAAAACACCTTTTCGAATAAACCAATCAAAATCCTTACACAAATGATTAATCTTTTTTCATTGCGATAAAGCGATCGCAAGATCGCATATCGCAATGACAAAGGAAACGCAACTTAAGGACCCATTGGTTTTCTCCGATGTGAAATCGCAATCAGATATCGACGATAATGAACTAGCACGATAAAACTCCTTTTTGTTCCGATGCGATGCGATATCGCTATTGGATATCGGCGATAATGAACTAGCGCAATAAAGCTCTCTTTTGCTCCGATGCGATGCGATATCACTATCGGCAATCAACGATTATACTATGCATTCTCTTAAAGTGTCCCACTCGGTACCCCCGACGCGATGCGATATCGCTATCGGCGATCGGGAGTCCCAAACAGAACCAATATAATGATTTATGATTTCCCCCGATGCCCGATTGCGATAAAGGCAAAAGCGCAGATTTCAAAGAAAATCTTAAAGCGAGTTTAATAAGATTTATTTGTATTAAAAGCCTTATCTTCTGAAGAGACATTCATCTGCACTTAACCTCCAAAACACCCAAGGCATGCTTCAAATAAATCATTCGGTCATTAATCGAATTGACGAGCATTGATAGGATTGACAGGTCTTAACGGCCATTTAATGAAACAGTAAGCCTGAGATCTTTTTACAGATTTTATCCGAGGCCACCTTAAGTTAATCGTTCGCCATGCATTCATCGATATATATCTCAGTCATATTCGATTTACGCTATCATTTTCTCTATTACGTCCATTATCATCTCTGTGCAGAATTCTTCCGAAGTAACAGATTTAAGCAGAATGGGGAAGAAGTCTAAGAAAACCACAATGGCTTCCGCTACGCCGGCCACAGGGCAACCTGTCGTTGATCCAAGCACTAAAAATAAAGGGCTAATATCAGACACTACATGCCTAGGACTTGTCAGAACTACTTGGCAAGGCACCTATAATCTGATTGAAGCCGAAGAGCCAAGGGTGACAACAATACAAGTCTCAGCTGACAGCACTAGCAAATCCGAGGCTAATCTAAGCGACTTAGCAAACTCTTTTCTTCATCGAATAGCGGCTTGGGAGCAAATCCTCCCATATACAGATGTGGTTAGATGGGCGATTCAGGAAATCCCAATTACCGACAGAACTTTCAGCACCACAGATGGGAGAATTTTCGATTCCTTTCAAGCTGAGGATTTAAGGCAAATGTATCATTTACCGGTGGCAGAGAAGAAATATAACACGGCATTTTTGGAGAAATTCCGAGCTGAGAATGAGACTAAATCCGAACCCATTCGGGGTTGGAGACAAAATCCAGCAAAGCACAAGCACGAATCTTCGGGTAAGTACTCGGTTGATTCTCCATGCTCTCCTTATTGCTATGCTGGGATAATGATGTGCAGGTTGTGGGGATTACATGATTCCACCAATTTCACCATAGAAATGGTCCCCTTAATGGAGGCAGCATGTAGTGGTGAAATAATGGATTGGGAAGATATATTGTCCGATAAGTTAGCATCCACAATTCTTGAGTTTAGATTCAACTCCCGCGTCACTGAAAGGTTCATTCCCCCATTTTACTACAGTGCCTATATATTAGATATCCTTTGTTTTAATTCTGAATTTCCTGTGCTCGGATGGAGCTGGACGTCGCAAGACCCTGCACCCGTTCACATATACCATCAAAAGTTGTGGAAGACCAACTACAAACACCATTTGTATCAAATCTGCAACGGCTTCATGTTGCCCATTCATTATTCTATTTTCAATAAGTTTGCCCCTAAGATTTCCTACCAAGCAGGGATTGATTTAACATCCATAGGAAGTTTGTTCAGGGAGGAAAAGTTCACTTATATCAGAGTTTTTGGCAGTCAAGCCAAGCCGCACGTTCTTCCTCTATACATCCTTGATAAACTACTAGCCAGAGAAATAGCCTATCAGATCATCTCCGATGGGGTTACACAAACTCTGAAGAAAGCTAAGAAGCATGTCTGGCCCTCTTTTCCTTTGAGAATTTTCATCTACACCCTGCATGATTTCAAACATGCAGAGAAAGAAGCTGAGAAAATAAACTCATTAACCCTGGCAACTCTACCGAGCAGGCGATTTGATCCAAACAAAGTCGCCTATAATGCACTTGAACAGGCCAAATTGACCAAGTTTGAGCATAAAGAAGACAAATTTGAGGACTTGTTTGCATCGGCCGAGTCAATGTATCAAGTTAAATCGCTCGCCATACTTGAATACAATGATGAGCAACTAGTTGAATTCAACAAACTTAGAGAGAAGAGGTTGCAAACTCTGCCTCTAGATCTGTTAGCGATGACTCCAACAACAGAATCAAGCGAGCCTGAGCAGCGACTTGATAAAGAATCTCCTATTACAACAAAGCAACAGGAGGAAGTACATGAGAAAAGACAAGAAGAGACCCAGGCGAAAGAGCAAGAACAGAGCAGCTTAAATATAAATGAAGATACATAGATTGATCCGAAATTGCTCCAGGAATGGCAGCAATTTAATTCGATTATCGGCAATCTGGAATGCTCTAAAGGTGACGAGACTTCAAAAGAGTTCAATACACAAGAGGCGACTTCAAAGCAAGTTTCAGGTGAAACCAACGACCCACCCAAATCAAAAGAAGTGGAAATAATCCCAAAGGATCCTTCCGGCGAAGTTATTTTACAGATTGAAGAGATTCCTCCCTTGGATGTCTTCTATAGCCCAAGGCATAAAGCTGCAGTGAAACGACAGAGGAAGAGGAGAGAAGGAATGATCAACCTTCTTTATTCCCAGAACAAACAGTAATGGGCAATGTGTTATGGAAAGAGGAATTTGACCCCTCTGGTGATTTGACAAAGCTATCGCAATATGCTGGAGCTTATTCGGTAGCGACAATAGAAAAAGCATCGGAGGTGAGTAGTTTATTGAAGACAAAAGATCAGGATATCTTTTCACTACAGGCACAATTAGCGGAAGTGCAACAAAAGGCAGAGCAGGCAGAACAACAATTGCTAGTACAACAACAAATAAACAATCAGTTGACTAAACAATTGCAGGAAGAAAAACAGAGGATTGATGACAGTGCAGTCCAAAAGCAAAAGGAGCTATCGGAGGCATTGGCGCAGCTAAAAGCATCAAATGAGCAAATGTTGAAATCCAAAGATGAACATATTGCTCAATTATCAGCTCAACTTGAGCAAACAAAGAAGCTCCCACAGATAGATGAATTCAAAGCAGAGGCATTTCAATTAAACAAGGGATTGATAAATCAGATGAAGCTTTTGTGTCAGAAAATCACCCAGGCATAACCATTATGCGACTTAGCGACATCCATAAGTGAGAAAGTAGAAAAGGCAAGGACAAATTTGGATCAAGCCGAAGAAACATTTACAAATTTTCTGGAATGGCAAGATACCGATCAGGGACAGGCAGCTAACCTACCAAGGATTCTAGAATCGCACAAAGAAATATTATTTACAGAATGGCAATCTCAGTTAATGAAGGCAGAAAGAGCGATTTCAAGATGCAAGACAACCACTAGTAATTTGGTTTAATTAGTCAATAATACTCTTTACTTGTCTAACATGATTTCTCAATGTACTCCAGGCCAATTAACAGCAACGAAGATATTGGAGCAGTCATGTTACCCAGAGCTGGAGAAAAATGGAAGGTTAACTGCGGGAATTAACAGCTTGACATGGGATGCCTATTGGTTCTTTTTAGTGAAGTCGCACGGCCAGAGAGCCGCCCTCAAATGCCTCACAGATGCGATCGAGTATATTATCCCCGATATTTAGGATGCCACCTTTGCTGCCCAAATCAGTTCTCGCCTCAACAGACCACCCGAAGTGGAGCCAATGCTTGCGATAAGCCAGCTCAGGTTTAAAGGAAAACAACCTGAGTGATGATTCACAAAATGGCTCAAAGACCATGGAGGTGAAGTCCCTTGGTGAACAACAATATGTAATGGTGAAGTGGGTGTTTTCAGTCTTCATTTCCACCTCCCCACCAAGCACCTGGAACACCGCAGGCAATCACTGGTACTCCCAAAATGGCTCAAAGACCATGGAGAAGTCCTCGTGTAGTCACCATGCTTGCACCTTTACATCCATTACCCGATTACCCTGAGAAATGGTTACCAAAGTTCAATCCAGATGTTGGAACATCAACAGAGGAACACATAAATAATTTAATGTCGTCAGTGAATTTGAAGGGAGTAACAGAAGAAGATGTTGTAGTTAGATTGTTCCCTTATACATTACAAGGATCAGCAGGATCTTGGTATTTTTCCTTACCTGCTGGATCCATCACCAGTTGGAATATCTTTCAGGAACAGTTTCTTACCAAATACAGCGATGATAGATCCTTGGCTACACTCGTCCATGACCTTTCCAATCTAAGGATTGAGTCAAGAGAACCCATTAAGGAGTTTAACTCCCGATTTAACAAACTCTTGAACAAAATCCCTGCCGATGATAAGCCAAGCGAACAAGTTAGAAGCGAATGGTATATTACAGCTTTACCCTCAAACATAGCCATTTTTGTGGATAGGGCTAAACAACCTACATTGGCCGAAAACATGAAGGAAGCCCTTGCTGTTGAAAAAAGTGTAATCGCCTTGGAAAAGAAAACTGCCCTGGAAGAAAAAAATTCCAAAAAAGTGTCCTTTGAAGATGATTCGAAGAAAAAGATCACTAAGGATCCATATGACATGGAGGGCCTTCAAAATGTCCTTAAAACCATTGCAAATGAAATGGTTGAGATTAAGAAACAAGTATCAGAGTCCTCAATGAAGAAACCATATAGGAATTTCAAAAAACCCGAGTCCAAGCCTCCAAATGTCATATCTTACGCAGATTCGGATCTTGAGGAAGAAGAAGAAGAAGAAACAATTACACCATCCGAAGAAGAAGAAGAGGAAGTAGTTGAATGCCACGGGGTGTGAGACTTTATACTCCCTAATTCTGATACTGACGCTGAGCAAGAAGCCTTTCCTATCACTACAAGGAGTAAAGCTACTCCCGAACCTGTTCAAACTAATCCAAAGAAAAGGAATGCTGGTACTAATACTGCAAAGGAAAGGGTACTTGCAAGGAAGCCAGCTGCGACAGTATCTCAGAATCAGCCGTCATTCTCCAATACACCTTCGTCATCTAAGACATTGGTAGTTTCTGATTCGATGGATTATAATATTGTCGATGACATGAAGAAAACTAAGGAAAACATCACCATGTTTGAGCTTAGTAAATTAAACATCAACCAAAAATTACTTCTCAAATAACTTAATGCTGTTCCTTCTTCACCTCTTCCCAGCACTAAAGCTGCAAGGCGACTCAGGACAACCACCTTTTGGTAGAGTTGAGGCAACTGACACAATTCTGATTGGAGATAGATCAAATTCCCATACCCCTCCTTTCCTCTTAAATATGAAATTTACAATCGAAATCTACATAACTGCTTAATTGATTCTGGGGCATCATCTAATATAATGCCTGCTTCAGTTTGTTCTAAACTGAATATAGAACCCCAGAAATCTTCTATACACATTGTGCAGTTAGATAGAACTAAAGTTCAAGTTTTAGGGAAAATAAACTCTGTAATGATCAGGTTATTGGTGGATCCACGAATAGTTCAAAGGATTGATATCCTAGTCACCGATATACCTGAATTCTATGGGTTGATTTTAAGCAAGGATTGGTCAGAAAATATCCATGGGTATATCTCCACCGATTGGTCCCATATGTGGCTCCCCTATAAGGGAAAGCCCAATCAAATAAAGATCAATCGGGAGAAACATATGACCCACACTGTTACAGAAATTGAACAAGAAAATCAACCGATTACGTTCAACAACAATATCTTAGGGAATTATTCTTCTGAGTCATTTTTCGACAATTATATTGCCCAGCCATCTCCTTTCTCAGTTAACAATTTCGCATCGCAAATTGAAAATTTTTCGCAGACCGACAGGTCTAAATGTGTTAATGTTACTGAGAATTTTGTAAGTAATATTGTAGATAATTCTTTATTTTGGTCTTTATATTTTGATGGATCCAAGTCTAGTGAAGGATCAGGAGTAGGATGTATTTTGGTTAGCCCGCAAGGAGAAAAAACAATGCTGTCTTGTAGGTTAGAGTTTGAATGCACCAATAACACAATTGAGTACGAAGCATTAGTCCAAGGACTATATAAAGCAATCGGCCTCAAAGTCCAATACTTGAAGGTCTTTGGAGATTCTGAGATTATTGTTAAACAGGTAAGGAATACAATTCATTGTCTTTTGAACCATCTCAAACATTATCAATCGCTAGTACAAGAGCTCACTTCCCATTTTTTAGCATTCAATATTTCTTCCATTCCCATGGCACAAAATTCGGTAGCTGACTTGCTAGCCAATGTCGCTTCCAAGCTACTCCCTTCCGAAGACTATAGTCCAGATAGATTTTCAGTAGAATTGCTTTTTAGACCATCCATTCCTGACAATGTAACCAATTGGAGAGTATTCAACCACGATGAAGACATTTTACAGTTTTTGACCTCTGAAAAATCCTATGATAATCAAATCATCGAGGAAGGCGAGCACGATATTCAAATGCGAGATAAACATGAGGAAAACTTAATCCCAAAGCGCGTGGTGAAGCTTGAGGACCTTTACGATATTAAAGACAAGTTTAAACCTGTGTCCAATACAAAGCTCCAAAGCTCTACCTTAAGGTTTGAATTGATAAAGCTTGGCACCGAACAAAATCCTCAAAACATTAATCTAGGATTAAGACTTTCCATGGAGGAAAAGGAAGCATTCATTAGACTGTTACGCAAAAATAAACATGTTTTCGCTTGGAAATATGACGATCTAAAAACGTATGATACATCCATTATCCAGCACACTATCCCGATTCTTCCCGAACAGAAACCAGTTCAACAAAAGTTGAGAAAAATACATCCAAACTTAGAAGTTCAAATAAATCGGAACTCAATAAACTCTTAAAAGCTAAAATTATTTTTCCCGTTCGACACTCAAACTGGGTCTCCAATATGGTACCAATCAGAAAGAAGAATGGCGACATAAGGATTTGTATTGATTTCAGAGATTTAAATAAGGCAAGTTTAAAAGATAACTTCCCATTACCCACTATGGAGCATATACTCCAATCAGTGGTAGGCTCAGAGTTAATGTCCTTTTTGGACGGTTTTTCAAGGTATAACCAAATTTTGGTCCATCCTAATGACCGACTCAAAACCACATTCAGAACAAAATGGGGAACGTATGCATATCAGAAAATGCCTTTCGGACTTATTAATGCAAGAGCCACGTTTCAAAGAGCAATGGATATCGCTTTCAAAGGGTTAATTATTAGAACAATAGTCGTCTATTTAGATGACATTACTGTATTTTCTAAAGAGAGATCCAATCACTTGAATGATTTCTTTCAGCGCTGTAAGAAATATGGTATTTCTCTAAACCCTAAGAAATCCTTTTTCGCTCTTGATCAAGGTAAGCTCCTAGGCTTTATTGTTTCTAAAGACGACATTTATATCGATCCAGACAGGATTAAAGAAATTTCTGAAATCCCTTTTCCTCACAATAAGAAATCCATGCAGTCATTTTTAGGCCAAATCAATTTTGTCAAGAGATTCGTTCTAGACTTTTCTCAAATTATTTTGCCACTTCAAACTATGATTAAGAAAAATTCAGTCTTTAAATGGGGATCGCCAGAAAAGGAAGCATTTGAATTAATCAAACAATCAGTAATCAATGCCCCCGCTCTAAACACTCCCAATTTTTCTAATCATTTTACATTGTATACCATTGCATCCGATTGCTCTTATGCTGCAGTACTTACACAGATCAACGATCACAATTTGGAAGCACCCATTTCATTCTATAGTTCAAATCTTCAAGGTGCAGAACTAAACTACTCCGAAGTAGAAAAACAAGCCCTTGCTGTATATAAAGTTGTTAAACATTACAGACCCTTCCTTTTAAAATCCCATACAAAAGTTATAGTTCCTTTCTCTTCAGTAAGGCAACTATTAATCCAAAGAGAATTGGGAGAAAAAAGGGCAAATCGGGTAATAGCACTTCAAGAATATGACCTAGAGATCAAGCCAGCAAAGATTGTTAGAGGCCAAGGTTTTTGCAGGTTATTGGCAGGTGCATCTAACATTCTGGAATCAAGTGATACAGATCAATTTGAAGCAATCAACCAGATAAGTATCATTGACTCTGAATCACAGTATGCTGATTTAATATTTTATTTCAAAAATGGATATGCACCTCCCAATCTATCCTACAAAAGCAAAAGGACCATAAGATTGAAAGCAAAAAATTTTACCATTATTGATGATGTGATTTTTAGGCAAAATTATGATTCAGTTTTATTGAGATGCCTTGAAAAACCTGAAGCACAAAAGGTTTTGCAGGAATTACATGATGGAGCAGCAGGAGGCCACTTTGGAGCTGATACAACTGCTCACAGAGTCATCCATGCTGGATATTATTGGCCCACTCTGTTTAGATATGCTCATGAATATGTAAGGAAATGCCGAAATTGTCAAACTTCAAGTGGAAGACAAAGGAAATCAGCCTTCCCTCTGAAACTGGTCAACATTGAACAACCATTTGAGCAATGGGGATTGGAAATTATTGGAGAGATTACCCCAAATTCTTCCAAACAACATAAGTATATCCTTACTGCTACTGATTACTTTACCAAGTGGGTTGAAGCGATTCCTTTAAAGACAACAAATTCTGAAGCCATTATTGAATTCATAGATCAATTCATCATTACCAGGTTTGGTGTCCCGAATGCTCTTGTTTTTGATCATTCATCTTACTTTTCAGGCAATTCTATGTTTGATTTCGCAATTAAAAGAGGGTTCAAACTCAAATACTTTGCTAACTATTATCGTCATGGCAATGGTTTGGTAGAATCTACAAACAAAATTCTTATTAAAATTATCAAACAGACTATCGAACAGAATCATAAGAACTGGAAAAAATATTTAATATTTGCATTATGGGCTGATAGGATAACGGAAAAAGCTTCTATAGGTTCTTCTCCGTTTAGACTTGTGTATGGAAAAGAAGCAGTGCTACCAACAAATCTCATCCTTCCTTCTCTAGCCCTAGTTCAATTTAT
>APFE030320115.1:19206-43747 GCA_000404065.3 Pinus taeda
TTCACCATTCCTTTTCTGCTTAACAAGTTTAGACCTCCAAAATTGAGATGTCCAAATCTCAAGTGCCACAACCAATTTTCATCCTTTGGCACACTTTGGAAGGCCTCTTGGGTAACTGCTGCAATTTCATTTTTGTTTCTCAAATCTGCCCTGATCTTGAGAGGGAACATCCTGTTCCTTGTCATCTTCACTTCAGCAATGCATCGTTTGCTGGGTGCTATATCCATGATGGTACACACATCATTCACAAAGAAAATATTGTAACCCTTTTGAACAAGCTGTCTAACACTCAAGAGGTTACATCTCATTCTGGGGACATAATAGACATCTGCTATGGTTTTCCTTTCTCCTTGCTTTGTAAATATTTTTACCTCCCCTTTTCCCATAACAGAAATTTTGCTGTCAGTTCCTAGTGTGACTTTTGATTTCATATTTTTATCTAGGGCAGAAAAGAGAGCTATATTTCCTGTCATATGGTTGCTGCAACCTGAGTCTAAAAACCATATGTCTTCACTGTTTGCTTCAGCCATGTTACAAGCTAAAAACACATTATTTTGGCTGATGTTTTCTCTAGTAACATTTGCATTTTGTCTATTACTCATATCACGCTGCTTCTTCCTACATTCACTGGCATAATGCCCATATTTTTTTACAATAATAGCATTGGACATTGGATTTTTCATACCTTTGTCCTTGAGCGTGATGTTGTCCTCTTTGTTAGCTGTTGCCTTGACCTTGGTTCTGATTTGAATTGCTGCCTCTTCCTTGAGCATTTGTTTCATTCCTACTCAATCTCTGCTCATGTCTTATCAGTGATGCATGTAGCTCATCAACTGAAAAGTTTGAGAGATCCTTTGTCTCTTCAATGGTGGTGACAATAGCATCAAACTTTGAGAGTAAGACCCTCAATATTTTCTCCACAATCCTCCTTTCTTCAATGGTTTCTCCATGAGTTCTCATCTGTGTGATCAAACCAATTACATGTGTGAAGAATGAGTCAATATTGTCTGACTCCTTCATGCAAAGATTTTCAAAATCTCTCCTCAACAACTGTAGTTTTGTTGTCTTCACTTTCTCCATGCCTTGATAGGTTGTCTTGAGGGTCTGCCATGCTTCATTGGATGTCTTAGCTGCTGCTAACCTTGGAAACACACTCTGGTCTACTGCTTGATACAAAAATACAAGGGCTTTTGAATCCTTTTTATTATTTCTCTTTAATAGATCTTTCTCTGCTGGAGTTAATCTATTAAACTCATTTTCATCTGTTGGTTCTTCAAATCCATATTGAACTAATTCCCATAAATCTTGAGAAGCAAACAGGGCTCTCATGGTTATTGCCCAATAGTCATAGTTTTTCCCATTAAACTGTGGGAGCTGGGTGTTAAACATACCCATACAAGTGCTTGTGCTGGCCATTCCTTGCATCCTTAGTTATGCTTCAATTTCTTGACTGTGTATTTTAAAACAACTGACTGCTTCTTCAGCAACACAAAAAAAAACTTTGTGAAATACCTGAGTATTTTCTTGACTGAGCCTTCACTCTGCTGGAGAAGATCTACTGCTGCACCAAAAGACTCCTCCCTTCAGCTTCTTTGTCACCTTCAAATAGCCTAAGCCTGCTCTGATACCACTGTTGGGGATTTTTCTGGCAAAATCCCAAAAACAAACAATTCAAGCACACAGAGGCAATGCTCTGTTTCCTTTACTCCAGGATCTTTTGTGCACAGGGAAGGTTTAAAAAAAATTACTGAGAACAGAATATTGCACCACCATAAAAGGATTTCTATTCATTAAAACAAAATCACTAATACATATTCATCCTCTTTCACTCAGAGGGATTCAACAAAACATTTCAAAAGAAATTACTCTGTCTCATTTTGAAATTTTACACCACTGTGTGTAAAAATTTCTTTTACATTCACTGCTGTGTGAAAACAAAAATTACATGGATTTACTGCTGTAAAAATAAAATCACATTATGCACTTTGGATATTACAAAACTTCATCTGCTTTCACCCTCGCACTGCTGTGCAAATTTCACTTCTTTTCATAAGTTCATTTTTTACATTCACACTGCTGTGTGTGATTTTCACCTGCAGGCTGCTTCCTCTGTTTTTCTATATTCACTCCTTCGCACTGTTGTGCATTTCATTTCACAATACAAATTGACCAAAAAAAATTACAATATGTGTTTTACTTGTTCAGTAAAACGGAAATTACACCTGTGAATAATTAAAAACAATAAAATTAAAAACTATATGACATTGCCCATACCTATCGTAAGTTTGCCATACCTTCGTAAGAAATAAAAATATTAAAATTAAAAGCTTTTACCAAAACTCTGCAAACCCATTTAAATTGCCTTTATGTTTCATTGACGGTCAACCCAAAAACTTTACGCAATGTCAAAATTTATTTGCTGTAGGTTTGTGATGTCCATCAACCGTTGATTTAATCGAACGGTCCACAACGATATCGGGTGAGCCTTTTTAACCGAACTTTATCTCACGTAACATTTATTGCAGGCTCGTATGCATCTTGGAACAATCGACGGTGGAGATCAATGGAGTAGATCGGACGAAGGAGGAGAATATCGGGTGAGCCTTTTTAACCGAGCTTTACCACTCGAGCAACTGTTAGAGGGTGACGTCAGGCCTCTGCCACACGTCAACACTAAATTTTCTCAGGTCACCTATGTACGAAAACTGCCTTCACGCAAAGGCGGTCCGAGAAACTCACTGACAGTTTGTGGTTTTGCTTCGTTGGTTTTGGGCATTGGTACGGCTGCGTTGAAATTACATATTCAACACAATATTGTTGATGGATTTTGGACAGAAATGGCACCACCAAAGGCACGCAAAAAGATCTCGTCGGGGAATTTATGTGAACACCAATGGCAACTGGCACTACTTCAATTGTGTGCAACTGACCGAAATGATTCTGTTAACCTTCACATAGGGACGTTGAAGGAAGCTGAAAAAGATGAAACGTGGTTTAAGCTAACTCCAAAAGGCCACTTTCCGTTATATTCTACCGTTCATCCTACCTTTGCCGTGAACAGAAGTGGGTTGATAATCATAGTGGTTGATAATCGTAGTAGACTGGAGAATGAATATGTCTATAAATATCTCCATATTTAACTCCAAGCGGAGATTAATCTTCCGGAAAATGGGATTATCGAATCTTCATACTTATCAACGACAATGGAAATCTTATATATCGGTATCACCCTTGGAAACTACCAATGTATGGTGGCCTTTGGTTATTATTTATACATCATCAAGTTTCTATGAAAATTTTGATGGTTTTTAAATTGCATTGGTAAATTTTAATAATATTTGCTTTGCCTTTCTCATGAATGTATCATTTTTTCCTTTTGTGTTTTCATGTTATGAAGATATCATAAACCGTTAGGAAGATATCATAAATTTTTTATATTCATAAAAATCTTTATTCATAAGAATCAGTTTACAGGAAGATATCAATATACTTTTTATAAATTGAAGTAACTGTCCTAAGCAAAGAACGTGTTAACCTAAAATTATCAAAGTATTAGAGTTGAGGCGAGGATGATTCCAGGAAAGAGAAAATGCAATCACAAAGTGGCTTCATCACATCAAAAGATAGAAGCACTACCTAGACCGAGCTCCTTGTCGCATTAAATCAAATTCTGGGCATAATCACTATGATATCTATGACTAAGCCGAAAACCTAATCAGAGAGTTCATTACAGTACTTATGTTCTCATTTTGGAGGATAAATTCACTCTATTTTTAATTGAGTTTGGAGTCTCCTTTGTGAATTTACTTGTGGACAGATATAATTCTAAAAAACAAATTCTTCTATAATTTCTGAACCAACCACTGTGGTGCCTTGTTTGAAGTGTTATAATACTTTTTTTTAGGACTGAAACATCAAGCATATAGCTAGAGTATGGTCATTTTCCCAAAATAATAGCCCAGGAGGTATCTCCCTTTGAGATCCTCCCATTGATCTAAATGACTTCGCTGACAGGTATTGCATCTGATATTTTCGTCAATACCTTTCGCTCTGCAAATTTTCTATCAATATTCCTACACATCATAGGTCCTGCTTTCACTCAACATCTCTGCCTTAGCATAGTATCCATGTTTTATATGGCATCTTACAGTTGGCATAGTCCCTCTATAAACAGTATCGCTCAATCTCATTTAGCACAGTCCCTTTTGTATATATCATCACCCAGGTAACCTAATCTCCTTATATATGACTTCACTCTATTGGCTCGATCCTATAACTTACGTTTCGGATGTATGGTTTGCCGCATCGTATCTCTTTTGGCTTATCGCATATGTAATTTTGCGTTCTCGACACATTGCGACTGAAAGTATGTCTCCATCAACATATGTAAACAACAGGCAACATTTTTGTATGACAAAACCATATAGAAATTAGTGTATGGTTTTAGATCGGAGTATTGCAGATGGTATGCATGTCATCTTACCGTCTAAGATGATCCACATTGTATGATAAGAAGACATTATGGTATCGTGCACATAATTTGACATGGTTTCTGCAGTATGTTAATGACATCATATTGGCACGTAGAGCAATATTGGCGTCAACAATCAAGATATATACATAAATTCAGCGAGTATTGGAATATGCATGCCATTCTTGCAAGCCCTGAAACAATTGTGGTATTTTGGGAAGCTATTGAAGTATGGAAATTCTTATCAAGGTTATGATCAATCGTGGCCTACGGTAGTATGTTGATACTTGTTTCTTATATCTCTCTGTTGAACTTCCCAGCTTCTCTTCCTCTCAAAGCCAAGAAAAGGAGAAGCTTTGTTCTCCTATTGTTCTAGACTCAACTGTAACTCAACTCATAAATAAAGAGAGGCCAAGACCCCTATGTCGATGGATCATTACTAAGGCTCCAGAGCATTAACGAATATGTACGTCATACAATGATAAATGTTGAATTTGATTAAAATGCTAAGGCACAACCGAACAATGTTGTTGTTCATACCGTTGTTTGCTGTCAATGAATACAACATGCAACATAATGTTAGTATTTTGTTTTCCATGGTGGTAAAAGCCCAGGAGCAAGTGGTCTCGGGCCTGCTATACCTTCTCATAATAGAGACCAAGCACCGATCCAAAACCAAGATGTATGGGGGCAAAGTATGGGTGAAGCCATGAGAGAAATTCAAGCAGTTGCAAGAGTTCAAGCCTGTGCAAACTCAATTTTGATAACAGTTGGTTTCATCTTCATCTGTCTTTTTTCGTTTCTTTTTCTTTTCTGACGTTATGGTTTGAGGGTTCGTGGAATAAGAATACAAGTGTTCGAATTAAATGGTGTATATGTCATGCTTAAGAACACAAATGGTTTGGAGGCCATCATGGCATTTTCCATATAGGTCTGGTTTTGGTTTTTAGCTTTGAAGTGGTACGAAATAAAATGTGCATTAGTATCTATTAATTACAAGGGGAATTGTAAATGTGGTTGTAATGAAATGATGAAGGGAGAACTGTAAATGTGGTTGTAATGAAATGATGAAGGGAGAACTTTAAAGTATAAAGACAACTTAAATGAAAGACTTTCATCAAAGTAACAACTGACTAGATTGAGTGACAGAAAAAGAGAGAGTGCTTCCATACAACCTATTATTAGATGGATCCATATATTCCTATGGAAAACTCGTGCATACCTTACAACCATACACCGAGCCATACTTTCTCACGCAGTTTCAACTTCAGGGTTGTTTTGGTGACTGTGTAAGATTTTTTAATAAGGAATGAGTAGTTTGTGTGAAATTGTTTTTTATACTAGAGTGATTAATTTTCGTCTATTAACATTTATTTTTATATTGATTAAATTCAACAATGAGTTGATTTATCGAAATGTAAAGAGTTAATCACTTAGGTTTGGAAATTTTCACGAATACCTCTTACGAGACCTAATCACAAGAAAAGATTCTTTAATCTTCAAAGTATCTTCAATATATAGCCCAATTCACAACACTGAAGAGTTGTTTTTAGTTGGTTACCTAGAGGGCACATCTTCTCTAGAGAGTTGGGAAACAATGTGGCAACCATTTTTCTATGACCCATTCCAAACTGGTTCACAATGTGACGTTCACACCTAGTTAATATTTTTAACGTATTTTAAAAAATTAAAATCTACGTAACTTCTATTTAATTATAGATAAAACGCTTTTTAATAAAATTAATTAAAAAATGGAAACTTTAAAAAGTAATAATTATTGGAGTATTTGAAAATATGATTTCATGTTATAATAAAGAATAATTTTGTAAGGTAGATTAAGATTAAAGAAGAAAAAAAATGAGAAATACAAATTCTCGTTTATTTTCAATTTTATTTTGCAAGGAATAGTTTGTTTTATTTAATAAGAAATAGTTTATAAACGATAATGAACATCTTCTAAAGAAAAGTTGAGAATTCTTATTTATATATAAATATATATTTTTAATATGTTTTGAATTTATTTAAAAAGGAGCAGTTTGTATTCAATCTATTTGTTATTTAAAAAGAACAAATGTGATGTGTATTTATGATTCAGAATCCAACACCTGGACTCAAGTTTCCACGATGGTCACCAACCATATTCGGCCTTGTGGAAAGGGTATTTACTGTAAAAGAAAATTTCACTAGGCTACTCTCACTTCTAATCACAATCTCATCGTAGTGTTCAATATTGTGGATGGACTTTGGAGAGAAACGGGACCACCAGTGGGATGCACAAAGATTTCTCCAAGGAATTGATGTGAACACCATGGGCAAGTGGCACTAATTCAATTGTGTGCAACTGGCAGACGTGATTATGTTGACGTTCACATGTGGAAGTTGAATAAAACTGAAAAAAATGAAACGTGGTGTAAGCTAAACCCAAAAGGCCACTTTCCGTTATATTCTACCATTCATCGTACCTTTGTGGTGAACAAAAGTGGCTGATAATCATAGTGGACTGGAGAATGAATACGCCCATAAATATCTCCATATCATACTAGATATCCAAATATCATACCAGATCGCACCAAGTAGAAGGGTGTGGAGTAACTCTGAAAGAGATTTACAAATATTTTAGCAATGGAAATAGACATCTGGCAAAGGCTCCTAGAAGAGCCATTGCATTAGGGTTCTGGGAAAAATGAGGCTAGTGTGCAAAGAGTGGAATAATCTGTTGTCTTCCTGTGATGCCCTCCAAGTAGAGCTTCCAAATTGGTCGTTGCATTCCACCCCGAGGTTTCTGATTTAGATCCACTACGATCTGCAAGGTAACGTGGAATATTGTGTTGTGGAAGGGGGTGGTTCTGCAATCTATAAGGTTCCTTTGCTCAACCACGTCATTGTGGATACTTGCAAGGGCATCTTTTGTTGTCATAGAAAAGGGGATCAGTTGGATCCTTTGATGGGTATTCCTGGTACCAAGAATTGGACACAATTGCCTCATCCTCCTACAATACCTGCTGCCTCCTTCAGTTTCAGTGGAATGACTTTCGGTGCGTCCACACAACATTGCATTCTCATGCTCGAATATTCGTATTCTGATGGGGATAGAAAAAATGTGATGTTGAAAATGGAAACAAGAAATGCTAAAAATAGAAGTTCTAAAAATAGCACCGCTATAAATATCAGTTTGGGTACCAGTGTTGGATGGATTACTATTTTTAGTGAGTCCCTCGACTAAAATAGGAAGTAAAATTAGTTGTGAAAAATCAAACATTAAGTCTATATGAGAACATGCAACAATTTATCTATTAATTGAGGAATTTATCCATCAATTAAAGAGATAAGGACGAGTTCTAATTTCAATAGTAATTAGTTGGCTCAGTTAATTGCGTCAAGCCCAGTTATAATTGATTTAAGCAGTTTGTTTAAATTAACTAAGTTCAGTTAGTTAACGTATGCTTGCATTTAAGTACTACACTTCAGGTAACTGAAGATTCTCTCATGAATAACTCATGCATGTCAGTTCAAATATAGACGCAGTTGAGATCAGAGAAGCGATAGTGTACTATCAGTTGGACGAATATTTTCCTATAAAGGAAGCTTACCCATGATGAGGATTTATCTCCTTCAGGACTGCGTAGTTGGATCAAAGGTTAGTGAGTTTGTGAAGAGGCCAATTCACAAAAGTGGTTGCGTTGGACATCAATCAGAATTGTGTAAAGAAATAAGAGTCTTGGAGGGCATACCAGAGGTTAGATAGAGGCCTTTGACTGTCTATGAGTAGCAAAGGTATTGTAGAGAGAGTACGATATCTTTTGAGTTGATTCCTTTTGTAATTCTGGTTATATTTCCACTTGTATGATAATACAGAGTTGCAGTTTTAGGCTCAGTATTTCCCTAGGTTATATCTTTTGTGTTATGTGTGATTGATTCCTTCTTATCAGTTAAATGTGTTCTTGTTGATGTTGCTCATGTTCGATTAAGATTCCGCTAAATTATTTGTAGAAGTAGTTCAAGTGTTTTTCTTTAGTATATCGCATTACCAGGTGATCTATAGGTAGGAATTTCTACAAGTGATGTGTATTTGTGATTCAGAAGCCAATGCCTAGACTAAAGTTTCCATGACGGTCCCCAACCATTATCGGCCTTGTAGAAAGGGTATTTACTGTAAAGGAAAATTTCACTGGGCTACTCTCGCTTCCAATCACAATCTCATCGTAGCGTTCAATATTGTTGATGGGCTTTGGACATAAATGACACTGCCAGAGGGATGCAAAAATATTTCTCTGGGGAATTTATGTGAAAACCATGGGCAAGTGGTGCCACTTCAATTGTGTGCAACTAACAAACGTGATTCTGTTGACGTTCACATGTGGATGTTGAATGAAGCTGAAAAAAATGAAACATGGTGTAAGCTAACCCCAAAAGGCCACTTCTCGTTATATTCTGTCGTTCATCCTACGTTTGCAATGAACATAAGTGGGCTGATAATTGTAGTAGACTGGAGAATGAATATGTCCATGTATATCTCCATATTAAACTCCAAGGGGAAATTAATATTCCAGAAAATGGGATTATCAGATCTTCATGCGTATTTTAAAGATATTTGATTTGCCTTTTTAATGAATATATCATTTTTTCTACTTGTGTCTCCATGTTAAGAAGATAATATAAACTTTTTATATTCGTGTTAGGAAGATATCATAAACCTCTTATATTCATAAAAATCAGTATACATGTTTATCTTCTTTTACAATTAGTTTAATTCAAAATTATAAGTAGGTAAATTATTTTACAAAAGGAACTCTAGTGAAGAGATAATGGTATAGCAGAAAATGGAGAGTTTATTGAGTTTTCAAGATTTAAGGATTTAATTTAATTCAAATAACACTAAGGAAATGCAATTTATGACCAGGGCCAAGAATACAACTAAGGCTACCCTCAACACGCAAACAACTTGCAAAACTACCTTGTCTTCCCAATCCAAACCTAGGATATATGTGAGTGTTTCCAAACTTTTTGACTTTAAATCACGACT
Source organism: Pinus taeda (assembly GCA_000404065.3). NCBI lineage: Eukaryota > Viridiplantae > Streptophyta > Pinopsida > Pinales > Pinaceae > Pinus > Pinus taeda. The sequence goes on from APFE030320115.1 coordinate 28,701, forward strand.
TTATGGTTTTCAATATTTAATTCAACTCAAAAAAGTGTAATTAACCTAGATTGACATCTTAATTAGAAAATAAACTAGGTGTCACTTTTTTTAGTTGAAATTCCTCCAAGAGGTTCCTTCATGCCTGAAGAGTGTTATCTGGAGGAATAAGAGTATTGGAAAACTTAGAACCATTCCCACAATAAATTTGACAAACTCTTAACCATTCCCACAATAGGAGAATCACAAACCATTACTAAGGAAAGCAAAGAGGTTTATTTAGGTGATGTAGAAAGGCAATCCTACAACTTCCTCCATGTGTGGAGGTTGTGATGATTGACAATAACAATGTTGACAAACATGAGGCTAAACAATTTAATGACAAACAATAGTAACTATACCCGATCAACATCTTATCTATAGGAATACTAGTATTGACAAAGTCCCAACCATTCCTACAATTACTTTGACAAATTCAGAACCATTCCCAAAATATCAAAAATACCACACACCCAGCCCCGATAAGATAATGCAGGGTCGAAAATACATCGAATAAAATAGGTGGGAAGAAAACCTAGACCCTCATTGAATGCAAAACATTATAACTCCCACCAACAATGACAAGTGGCAGCCTACGAAGGATAGTTGTCATACAGTTGAATTAATGGACTCCACGTTGGTTTCTGGCATGGAAGGGAGGGTGCTAACAAATTCTTCCATGCCACAAGGTTGTGATAATTAGCAATAAATATATTGGAAAACATGAGGCTAAACAACTTAATGACAAAACCTATTAATATTGGATGGCCATGGAAGTCACATTGTTATATAAACAATTGAGGAAGCAAAATATTTGGGCATCGACCTATTAACATTGCATGTTCATGCCACTCAAATATTACAACCCTTTGATGTTAGTGTGTTTGGCCCTTTCAAGAACTATTTCAGGTAAGAGCATGTTGCATAGAAGGAAAAGAAACTAGGGGTTGAGGTGAAAAACTTCGAGCTAGTATATCTTGTAATTAAAGAATTTAAAATATCTCTCACATCGCCAAATATCAAGGTTGGCTTTAGGACAAGAATCTGGAAAATGAATTATGATGCTCTTATGAATGATATTGGGTTTCGCGAAGGGTTTCATGTGGATGATGAGGAAGAAGGGCATATTGAAAGAGGTGTTAAAGTGCAAGCACAATATAATCATGATGAAAGTGATAGTAACATGGAGGTTGTTCTACCAACTAGAGCACACGGAACTTCTGCTACTCATATTGTTAATGACATTATTGAACATGAAGTTGACAATGAAGATGTATTTGAAAATGACATTGTTGATATTGCACTAGGAAGCAACTGTGACGAATTGACATTTCCAAGCCAAGTAACCCCACCATCATGGATGAGAGAAGCCATGATTAATTTGAACGAACATAGTGTCTCAAGAATCAATGAACAAAGAATGAACATTCCTTCACAGCCAACAAAATTGAACAAATTGTTCATTTTTTGTGGACACTAGATCAACAGAAGAAGATGAAGAACATAATGAGGAATTAGGTGAAGATAACAATATAGTTCAATAAGTTGCGTCAGATACTGAAATGAAAGTGCCAAGAGATGACATGTAGGTGGGAGCGGTGGAGAAGTTATTTGGCCGATTCCTAAAGCTACTAGTAGAGAGAGTGTCGATAAAAAAAGGCAAGGACCACCAGGTAGCCTTCACTTGGGTGGAAATTCAAAGATACTCACCTTATATGACTATATAAACCTATTAGTTGAGTCTGAAGATAAGAAATTTGAAATTCAAGAATTAAAACAAAAAAAGAAGCATCTAGCCAAGGAGTAAAAGGCAGCAAGGATTGTTGTAGCACAACGTTGAGGAGATGAAAAGCCCATTTTTTTTTTAAATGTCGAAAATAAGCCCAGAAAAAAGGGATGATGTGATGTCAAAATTAATTATAAGTTAAGAAAGTATTATTTAGGAAGATTCTAAAAAGAAAATTAATATATAAAAGAATTTATATTGATATATTCAAATAAATTTGGTCAAAAGCGAAATAAGAATGATCATAGGAGTAGCATAATTGGTGATTTCCATGCTATAATGTATTATGTAAACCATAAAATTAAGGTTCAAATTTTCGATAGGTTTTTCAGGCCTAATTTCTTTGAAATCTGACATGAATTTATTGAATAAAAACACGAGTTTAAATAACACATATTAAGGTTTCACCTGAAAATTTTCCGTAGTTCCAACATCGAAAAGTCCAAAAAGTTGCACTAAATACAACTCCTATAAATTAATATACGGTGGAAAATTTACTAGCATTTGCAACATATGCTGCAAAGGAAAAGCCATAAGGAACCTCCCATTATCATAAAGGCTCATACTGTTGCAACCATATGGCCTTCCACTGTATGGTTGTGTTTGTTTTTTATTTTGAGTTGATGATGATCAGATGACCCTCGACCGCAAAAATTGGTGTCACTCACCAAATTTGTTTGACCCATTTTGACCAAATTTGGTTTTGGAAAAGGTTATTATTGTTAAGAATAAAAATAAAATAAAAAAATTTAAAAGATTTAGAAATAGAAAACTTAAATAATTATTCAAAATATTAAATAATGTAAAGTGTTAAAAATCAAACACAAAAAAAATTAAATCCCCATTTATTATATAGTATTTAAATAAATCTATAAATTTATATTTAATTCTTTATATCATATTATATCAATTGTGAGCGCGAGAGCGATATCCGAATATCATACCAGATTAGATCGAGTAGAAGGGCATTGAGTAACTCCGAAAGAGATTTACAAATGTTTTAGCAACGAAAATAGACATCTAGCAAAGGCTCCTAGAAGAGTTGTTGCATTAGGGTTCTGAGAAAAATGATGTCGGTTTGCAAACAGTGGAACGATATGTTGTCTTCCCATGATGCCCTCCAAGTAGAGCTTCCAAATTGGTAGCTGCATTCAACCCCAGTGTTTATGATTCAGATCTAGTGGCGTCGGAAAGATGACATGGAATATTGGGTTGTGGAAGGAGGTGGTTCGGAAATCTACAAAGTTCCTTTGCTCAATCACGTCATTGTGGATAATTGCAATGACATCTTTTTCTATCATAGAAAAGGGGATCAGTTAGATCTTTTGATGGGATCAGTTAGTTAGTATTGGAGATGGATGCCTCGTCCTCCTAGAATATCTGTTGCCTCCTTCACTTTAAGTGGAATGAATTTTGATGCCTTCACACGACGTTTCATTCTCCTGCTCGGATATTTGTATTCCTATGGGGATAGAACAAATGTGATGTGTATTTATCAGTCAGAATCCATCTCTTGGACTCAAGTTTCCACGATGGTCCCTGACCATATTCGGCCTTGTGGAAAGGGTATTTATTGTAAAGGAAAATTTCACTGGGCCACTCTCACTTCCAGTCGTAATCTCATGGTAGCGTTCAATATTGTTGATCCACTTTGGACGGAAATGGCACCACCAGAGGGATGCACAAAGATTTCTCCAAGGAATTGATGTGAACACCATGGGCAAGTGGCGCTACTTCAATTATGTGCAACTGACAAAAATGATTCTGTTGACGTTCACATTTGGATGTTGAATGAAGCTGAAAAAAATGAAATGTGGTGTAAGCTAACCCCTGTTGGAATTTTATGGTGATTTCAAACACAAAAGACCAGAGAACAACGCTCTGATACCATGTTGGAATTTTCTGCTAAATTCCTTAACAGACAGACAACACAAAATTGCTCTGTTTCTGCACAAAAACTGATAATTTCGTTTTCTGGACTTGGTGTTGCAGCAACAGGATTCTGGTGTTGCAGCAACAGGAATAACACTCTATTTTTGATAACACAGAAAAACAGAAAAAATGCTTACTGGAAACTGTGTTGCGGCAACACAGTTTGGTGTTGCAGCAACGCTGCTTGTGGTGTTGCAGCAACACGAGTTTTGACGTCAAGCCACTCGGTGTAACGGCAACACGTTTTTGACGCTAAGTCACTTTAAAAGGTTTGGCGTCAAAACACTAATAAATTTACAGAGTGAAATCAAAGTGTTTTTGACACTTGGTGTAACAGCAACTAAAAATCAGCAAAACAGTAAACTTGTATTCGTGAACAATAAACAAAACTGATACAGTAAACTTAGCTGTTACAAGAGGAACGTTTCAGTTCCAGAAATCGATTTTCTATCTCAGAAAATCGCAGTTTCAGCACTATTGTGAATTTACAGAAGAGACGCACACTTGTTCTTCTAACCTTCACTCTTTTCTCTCAGAGTACAAAAACAGAACTGCTGTTCATAAATTTCTTACACTCACACAGAAAACAGAACTACTGTTCTTTTCTGCTTACACCTTCTTGCACTTGAAAACAGAACTACTGTGTGTTACATTTATAGGAAAAGTAAAAATCTGATTAAACAATAAACTAATTAAAATATCTGCTGATATTTATCTTTGTATTTATTGCAGAAGGCGGTGATGCCTTTTCAGCAAAAATAAGACAACTGTTTGCAGGGGATTTAATTTCTGTATTTAATGCTCAAAAATATCAAAAGACTTTGCAGCACCGAACAATCTGAAATAACTGTTGTAGATCAAATCTTTGTTCAACATTTATGTGATGCAGTTGGAATTAAATTCCAACAACCCCAACAGGACACTTTCCATTATATTCTACCGTTCATCCTACCTTTGTGGTGAACAGAATTGGGTTGATAATCATAGTAGACTCGAGAATGAATATGCCCATAAATATCTACATGTTTAACTCCAAGGGGAAATTAATCTTCCGGAAAATGGGATTACTGGATCTTCATACATATAAACGATAGTGGCAATCTTATATATCTGTATCACCCTTGGAAACTACCAATGTGTGGTGGCCTTAGGTTATTATTTATAAATCATCAAGTTTATATGTAAATTTTGATGGTTTTTTAAATTGTATTTGTAAATTTTAATGATATTTCATTTGTCTTTTTAATGAACGTGTCATATTTTATATTTGTGTTTCCATGTTAAGAATATATTATAAAAAATTTATATTCATTTTTGGAAGATATCATAAACCTCTTATATTCATAAAAATCAGTATACATGTTTATCTTCTTTTATAATAAATTTAATTCAAAATTATAGGTGAGCAAAGTGTTTTACAAAAAGAACTCTAGTGAAGAGACAATGATATAGCAGAAAATGGAGAGTTTACAGTTTTGAACATTTAAGGATTTAGTTTAATTCAAAGAACACTAAGGCAATGCACTTTATAACCAGGTCCAATAACACAATTAAGGCTACCATCAACACCCAAACAACTTGCAAAATTACCTTGTCTTCCCAAGCCAAACCTAGGATGTATGTGAGTGTCTCCAACCTTGTTGACTTCAAACCAAGACTTTATGGTTTTCAAAATTTAAAGATTTAATTCAACTCAAAAACATGGAATTAACCTAGATCAACATCTTAAACAGAAAATAAAATAGGTGTCACTTTTTCAGTTGAAATTCCTCCAAGGGCTTCCTTCATTCCTTATGAGTGTTATCTAGAGGAATAAGAGTATTGACAAACTTAGAACCATTCCCACAAAACATTTGACAAACTTAGAACCATTCCCATAATAGGAGAATCACAAACCATTGCTAAGACAGCATAGAGCTTTTATTTAGTTGATGTAGCAATGCGAACCTGCAATGTCCTCCATGTGTGGAGTTTGTGATGATTGACAATAACAATGTTGACAAACATGAGGCTAAACAATTTAATGAAAAACAATAGTAACTATACCCGATCAACATCTTATCTATAAGAATACTAGTATTGACAAAGTCACAACCATTCCTACAATAAATTTCACAAATTCACAACGATTCCCAAAATATCAAAATTCCCACACACCCAAAACAAAACCCGGAGATGGACTAAAGCAACATTGATCTACTTTGCACTTGCATAGAAAATGCAATTTGAAGGCTAGCTGGCTTACCTTCAGGCTCCGTCTGTAGTTTATAAAGCAAACAAATATAAACAAGCAAACAAGCTATTCGCTCCCCAGCGGAGTCGCCATTTTGTTATCGGGAAAACTAGTGTCCATTCAGAGTTGCGAGCCCCACTAAGACGGGTAGCTATCTTAGAAACAAGCAAAATAAAGTTACTTATGTTTTCCTTTATGAGAAATAGATGAGAAAGAAGCAGAGACTACCAACCTCAGTCTTTCGCTTGGCTCCTTTCCCCTTTGACAAAAATTCACCACGCTTTCCTCACTTGTCCCGCTTCAATGAACACTTGTGGAGTCAAAGCAGCATGATACCATCAAAGCATAGAGATATATAACCATAAACAATATAGGAATCAGATATATTTTAACCATACAAATCCATATATCAAGGCAAGATTTAGAGATACACAAACATATGGAGGAAAACTCAAATAGCTTTATTGATAGAAGTAGTAGAAGAGAGGATTACAACCCATTGGTTTGAACCAGTGCCATCCTCGCAGCATGAAAGCCCTCTTTCCCTTATGAAAAGCTTAGATCACCCAACAATGTTGCACAAAGAAACCAACAACACTTCCTTACAATATACAAGATTCCAGCCTTTGGATCTCTAGGATGAGGGATCCATATATAAATGTTTGCAGGTGGGTGAGTCAGCTTTTAGGATTTTGATTAGTGTCCTCTCTTTGATAGTTCTTGGTCCCACTTGGATATTCATGATCTCTTACTCATTCTTGGAAGAATTCAGAGAGGCAAGTGTCAAATGGGCAATTTCTAGAAGATTCTTTGGGTTTCCACCTAGCCAACTGCGTCTGCCATTTGTCTTCTCTCACTCATCATACCCTACAGAAGGGCTTTTTAGTATGCATCACACTTTTTTCTTGTGGCAGGTGAGATGCATCGTACCCTTAGCACTGAGCAGTCTTTATGGTCTAGTTTTGACCAGTTCTGCGTTGTTTTTCAAGGAGAACTTCTGGGAGATGATGTAATCAACTAACCTTGCTCCTTTAGGGTATGAAGTAGCACTTTTAGGGACTTAGAAGCCCTTGATTTATGGACATATGTGATTGAGGTTGCAGTGCCCAAAAATGTCTATAACAAACCTCTTGTGGTAGTTGCACATCACATGAAGGCAATAAACTTAGAGACTATGTACCTGCTTTGGGGTCTTTCAAAAAATGTCTTTTCAGTCTACATGTCAAATATGTTTTAGGAATGATACCCCTCTTCAGAAATGTATTCATATCAAATAGGTAACAAAAGATTAACCCATAACTGGTAAATAAGATTCATTCTTTCTTGGTAATCATTTGTTTAGTCATGCATTATAATGTTTTTCTCTCGCTATCATCCAAGGACATAAACTTCACTAACACATGATTAAGTTGTTTCTTCTTCAAAACTCCCAAAGGCTTACTTCAAGTTGCATGTGATGACGAACTTAGTGAATGACCATGACACAATTTTTAAGCTTTATTTATTTTGCTACATAATCACTAAAGTGTAATTTGAAATTATTTGTATTCTTGTATTGTTCTATGCAGCATATCATTTTTCTCACTTGTAACAAGTAGTCATATGAAAAAGAAAGTCAAGCCACATCAAAAAGGTGAGGTTTACGTGCCTGAGAATTAGAGTTTAGACATGAAACTTCAAACATTTTTATGGGAATAGTTTGAATAGTATTTGGAAAAATGAAAAATTAACTTTACTTTGTAATTTACTTGTTAAAAAAAAACATATCTAAAAATTGATTTCGTATTCATACATTACTAATCTTAAAAATAGATCTCCAGATAAAAATACGAAGACAACTTAAAGGAAAGACTTTCATCATAGTAACAACTCACTAGATTGAGTGACAGAAAAAGAGAGAGTGCTTCCATAGAACCTATTATTAGATGGATCCATATACTCCTATGGAAAAGTCGTGCATACCTCTTGACATTCCATACAGTTTGTATAGTCGTACAACCATACAACAAGCCATACTTGCACAAGTAGTTTCAACTTTAGGGTTGTTTTGGTGACTGTGTAGTGTTGTTTTTGGCAGCATGGAGAGGTTTCTTTGTAAGATTTTTTAATAAGGAATGAAAAGAGAATCTTGAATTAGTAATTACTTATGTGTGAAATTTATTTTAATCTTGAATGAGTAGTTTGTGTGAAATTGTTTTTTATACTTGAGTGATTAATTTTCGGCTATTAATATTTATTTTTATATTGATTAAATTCAACAATTAGTTGATTTATTGAAATTATAAAGAATTAATCACTTAGGCTTGGATATTTTCACAAATCCCTCTTATAAGATCTAATCACAAGAAGAGATTCTTTAATCTTCAAAATATCTTCAAGATATAGCCCAATTCACAACATTGAAGAGTTGGTTTTTAGTTGGTTATCTAGAGGGCACATCTTCTATGGAGAGCAAGGAAACAATGTGGCAACCATTTTGTTATGACCCATTGCAAACTAGTTCACAATGTGACTATCACCCCTAGTTAAAATTCTTAATCCATTTTATAAAATTAAAATCTACATGAGTTCTATTTAATTATAGATAAAAGCCTTTTTAATAAAATTAATTTAAAAATGGTAGCTTTAAAAAGATACAATTATTGGAGTATTTGAAAATATGATTTCATATTCTAATAAAGAATAATTTTGTAAGCTACATTAAGATTAAAGAAGAGAAAAAAAGATAAATATAGATTTCGTTTATTTTTAATTTTATTTTGTAAGGAATAGTTTGTTTTATTTAATAAGAAATAGTTTACAAACTAAAAGAAATTTTTAAAGAAAGGTTCAATTCTATTTATATAATAAATATATATTGTTAAATATGTTTTGAATTTATTTAAAGGAACAGTTTGATCAAATCTATAAGTGATTGCCCAAGTAAATAAATTTAAAATATTTCATTTACTTATTATTCATAAATCTTTTTAATATTTCTACTCATTATTTTTTCTTGTGAAACTCTCTATGTTTTGAGATCCTTACAGATTTGCATCAAATTGTAAAGGATGTAGATGTAAATTCCTTACAAGCTAAAATTTTCTACCTTTTCTGGCCCTCTATAAGTTTCTAGAGATAAGTTTTGGCTTCTACACATAACCAGCTTATATTAGAGTTTTAGTAATTTTCTCTCCGAAAAGCATCACAAATCCTGATTTCCCCCATTATCAATATTTTATGTTGTATACATTAATTTATTGATACAAAGTAGTTTTAAATACTTTGGAATTCTAGAGAAAACATTGTTGAACTTTTCTAATAGTTTTGACACAAAAAAGTAGTTTTGACACAACAAAAAATTAGTGGCATTATTGCACATACCATATACGGTGATCCCCTACAGTTGTCCACTGCTCCATGAAAATAGAACAATGTAGAGCCTCAGTATCACTTGTCAGAAGAATATGACTTGTATCAATTGTGCTCTCATCTCCAACTATATAAGAACTTGTGCCCTTCTTACTGATTTGCTGGTAAGGCTCAACTGTCAACTGTTGAACATTTGGAATAATTATCAACATAAACTGATGAGGTTTTGATTGATATTTTACTTGCCATTGCTGCCTCGACTCTTTAATCATCTTTTGTGTTCCAATCACAAGATGCTCTTCTTGTTTCAGTCCAGGAAACGTTGTCAAAGTGGAACGAATTTGAGTTGTTTCTTTGACTTTCTCAACTTCCCTTTCGACAAACATTTCAAATTCCTGGTTCTTCTCAAAACTTCCTAACTTTTCTTGCAGAACTTAGATAGTTCCCTACAAAGAACAAATTATGTTTGCTCTCTGTTTTATTTTCAAGTTCTTCTCTAATTTCACCTGTTTCAAAGCCCTACCCCTTTCTACAAATTCTTTTGATAAGTCATATTTCTTCTCCTCTGCATTTTTCTTTTCTTCATTTACTATATTAAGACTTCTACCAATTTTTGTAGATAGCACTACTTTCCTTGTAGTTTCTTTTCCAATTTTTTCCTTTTACAAGTCATGTTATGTAAATCAACCTTCCCCTAATTTTGTTCCCGCATAAACTTCATATTGTCAACACCCTGATTAATCAATTCCCTCGTATAACTACTATCGTTGTAACTCTAGATCTGATCACTAAAACCCAAGAATACTCTTGATGAGATTCCATGATACATTTCAAAATTGCCGAAGTTAGCAGACCACAAGATATTATTCCATACTTTCAACACATTCGTTAGCTAAATTGACCTTGCTTCTCCACACAACTGCCCTTGCGGCAACAACTTCTGCCATTTATCCCCACATTGACCTCCTTCTCTGTCTTCAATCTTCCCCTCCCCTTTCATGTTCCCTATCTTTAACAATTCATTATCCTCCATCCCAATGATTTCATTCACTCATAACACTCTTGATGAGATTCTATGATACATTTCAAACTGCCGAAGTTAGTAGTCCGCAAGATATTGTTCCATAGTTTCAGCACATTCTTCAGCTAACTTGACCTTGATTCTCTGCAAAACTATCCCTTCAACTCGAGAATCCAAACTATTCATTCCCCCATCCTTCCTCTCCACTCCCTTTTTCATTTGTACTCCTTCACTATCGACACTCCTCCCTTACAAATCCACCAGTGGCAACAATTTATACCATTTCTCCCCACATTGATCTCGTTCTCCATCTTCAATCTTCCTCTCCCCTTTCATGTTCCCCATCTTTAACAATTCATTATCCTCCATCCCACTGATTTCATTCACTCTCCTCTTCTTCAACAACTCTATATCTTACAACCTAGTGATTTCAATCAATTTTCTCTTCTTCAACAATTCAAAATCCAATCTCCCATTTTCTACAACCTGATGCCACAAATCAAGTGTCTTCTCTCTAACAAGCAACGCAATGATAACCCTATAAGAAGATCCATATTGGGTTTCCTTTTTGCCTGAAACGAAGCCCTTTCGGAAGAAATTCTTGATGCTTACCAACTTTTTAGTAATATGGGCATACCAATTATGACGTTTCCATTCATACCTTCTTAAATGGCATCAAGAAATCCATAGTTGCAATGAGAAACACCAGAAATTCCCTAGAGATGCTCCATAACCAGAGAAGCCACATACCTCGTAGTGCCATCGTTGATCATATCAATAGGGAACTCGTGCATGAACCTCGTGTCATCAACTCCACACAATTCTTTCAATCTCCTTGCAAACCAGTAACCCAACTTTTGGCCTTTGTTAGGCAGACCTGTTGTTCTGAAAATGTCTTCTTACTCCACTTATATTCTGTAACCAAACACTGTAGAAAAGCTCGAGCTAATTTCGAAATTCAGCCAAAAATCCTCAGTTATGTTCCGAACTTGACTGAGGGCTTGCTTTATGGATTCGGCGTTTACAATGTAAGGCTTCAACCCAGACTTCTCCAAAGTTTAGAGCTTGTCTGTTTATTCGTTTCCATCCACCTTGTGGGTTGTTGAGGTAGTAATTATGGTTTTAACCCCTCCAAATCTCTCCTCTCTGTGGATTCATAGAAGAAAAATTCATATGAAAACGTTTTATCATCATTGAAACTCGAGAACACTCTTGAAGAGTTTTTGTGATAAATTTCAAGACTTCCTAAGTTAGCAGTCACTAGAAATGACTGTGAAAATGAGATGTTGGTTCCTGTTATGGAATTTGTTGGCCAGTATAACCAATCCCAGAGCATTGAGTATTAAAAAATTCCAACTGAGAATTTGAAGTTTCTGTTATAATACTCGAAAACATTTTGCAATTCTTCACAAATCCATGGTGACATGGTGGAAAAGGAGATGCAAATGAATTTGTAGCCCTACCTTCTTCAAATGGAGACCATTCTTGAGTGTGCCCCTTCTGCGGGAGAAATGGGAACTTCTTTACAAATTCAGGAATGCTTCGTCAAGAGATAGGTCTCTAATTGTCAGTGAGAAGTTTTCAGATGATATTTGTAGTCAAAACCTTATAACATTCATGGAATTCATCGCCTTCTCAAATGATTCTCATCATGACACAATCCTCAATTGAATAAGAAAATATGCCACCAAAAATTGTAGTGCCTCTCAAAATGTGTTGCAAGACCAAATCATGCACTTCTCTAGGTTTCTCTGAGCACAAAACCACCTTGAATACACACAAACAAGCCCACAGAAATATACAAGCCTGAGGGTCTACAAACACAATATAGGGATCCACATACAAGTTACCATGAGAAAAAGGAAACTCACTTTTCTGAACAAAAGGTTGCAAGACATACTCTATAATGATTACCACCAACTTGTCATGTTCCCTTGTTGGCCCGCCGTTCATCTTGTTTCTCTGCTCCAATTCCACCCGTCTAGAGAATATTCTAGACTAGATCCTTGGAATTACATGTGTTTGGTTATCTAGGATATGATCTCCTCATCGAAACGTGAGATCACTGCAGTATTGCTCCAAAAGATCTCCATCTGAAACCTCTTGCACTGAGGCTTCCATCCATCCTTCACGATCTGTTAGATATTGTTTAGCAATTTCAGCACAATCCTCTGCCAACCAGACCTTAATCCTCTGCAAAACTACCCCTGCACCTTGATAATTCAAACCATTCATTCCCTCTTTCCTCCCTCCTTGCATTTGTACTTCTAGACTATTTTGGCTACCTACTTCCCCAAAATCCACCAATGCCAGCGACAACCTACCCCTTTTCTCCTATCGATACCTCTTATACCACTCCTTGTACTCCACTTGTCACTTCCTAATAAGCTCTATTTGACTAAAACATGAATGAACTCAAGACTCACATATCCTATCGACGTTACTTTGCACCTCTTAGTACAAATGCTAACATAAGTATAATTGACCTAATAAAATATTTTAAAACCCCTTTACCCATTACATATTATTTTAATAAATGTGAATAAAACTAAATTTATTTGTAAAAAATAAAAATAAAAATATACCCATATAAATTTATCTTGAATACTTACTATTCACCCAAATAAAACACAGATTTATAAAGCTAACCTGACATTTACACCATCGAAAGAAATAACTAATCTACTTTTTCTTATAAGAAACACTGGTGGATTAGTTAGCTTTTATGGTTAAACTCTGCACTCTCAAAGAAATCATCTTCCTTTAAAAATGTGGTTCATAAGACAATGTTATATCAAATCCGTTTTAGAATAAATATAGATTATAATTTATATTCGTCATTTATTTGGTATTGTTACAGGCCGTTACCTAAGAAGACCTTCGACAACAAAAATTGGTGCCTCTCACCAAATTCATTTTAAAATAATATAAACTAGCATTTGCACCAGATGTTGCAAAGGAAATGCCGTAAGGAATAAAGTGCGGAAATCCATTATCCATGTAGTGTGTGCATTGCTAATTTATTTAGAATCTACTACTACCTCCTCTTCTTGGAATATTAAATTTCTTATTACAATCCCTCTGATTATTGGCATCACAATTTTTTCCACTTTAGTGGCTTTATCTTCAACCTAAAGAAACAAGAATTTGAGTCACTTAATTAAAAAGAAATTACTAAATTACTATTTATCAAGTTTTGCATAAAAACAATTAATAACTCATATTTACAACCCTTTAAATATTTACAACCCTTTAAGTCTTGTATTTATAACTCATATTTATAACCCTTTAAAATGAAACTAACTATCTATATTTTTATTAATAATAAAAAGAATCTTATTTATAAGACTGACACTCACATGCTACTCCTATATATTTATTTTATATTTAATATTCAGTGTCCATCAATTGAATGACAAGTTGAAAGCTCAACTTAATTGCACCTTTCTGAACTCCTTTGTGGAAATTCATGTCCCATTAATTTAATGACAAATTGAAGTTTCAAATATAGTACACATTTTATACCAGATTCGAAGAGTTCATGAACTTGAGTGGTTTGTTATATCGGGCGTTAAAGCCTAATTAAAGTTTGTATGGTCCAAGTGCCCAGGAAGAATGATAGCCATCTGATTAAAACACACGTGGATGGTTGATCTGCGTATATGGCTGATTGGTGCGTAGGATACAGGTTCAGGGTTTGAGTTGCCATTTGTCAACAAATTTTAAATCCACTTGATGTATTAAACACCAGAAGTTCACTTTTATATGGATTCTTTAAACAATGGAATTTCAGAATAACCACATTCCTATTTGTATTGCCCTCTCTTCTGCAGTTTCAACCTTGACGCAAAGGTTGAACTCGAAAGTAGAGGTGAACGCTTTAAGATATCACTAGGAAACTGCCACAGGGAAATCAGTGGCTCATATCATGAAAATTGGAGGGAATAGATTCTGTGATAATGAAAGGCTATGGAATAGGGAACCCTCATGGTTTTGGGTCTGTAACTAATCTAGATCCATCATTTGATGTTGTTGTTATGAAAGACAAACTTACATTGGATGGAAAAATGGTTGAAATTAAGCATTCTATTTCAAGAGAGCATGGAATTGATGAAGGGTCCAGAGATAAAGAAACTGTCTACTGGTGACTTACCTCCATCTATCATGATTGAAGTCTATTTCAAAAGAGCATGGAATTGATGAAGGGTCCAGGGATAAAGAAACTGTCTACTGGTGACTTACCTCCATCTATCATGATTGAAGTCTATTTCAAAAGAGCATGGAATTGATGAAGGGTCCAGGGATAAAGAAACTGTCTACTGGTGACTTACCTCCATCTATCATGATTGAAGTCTTATAGAATTATTTCTAGAAATATGGAATTGTTGTCGAGTCACAAATTATGCAAAAGTATAGTGTTGCTCTGTCTTAGTGTTGCTTTGTCTCTAGGTTTAGATTTGTTAATATTAATGGCAAGCAAACTGTTGAAGATCTCCTCTTGAATTTGATGGCAAGGGCGTTGAAATCAAGAAAGCAAAGGCTAGGAAATCCATGCAAGATTCTTAATCTTCTTGCCAAACTATTGAAGATATCCGCTTGAATTTGATGGTAAGGGTGTTGAAATCAAGAAAGAAAAGGCTAAGAACTACATGCAAGATTCTTAATCTTCTTGCCATGGTTTTTCAGGAAGGGTAGCTATGGTGCTG
>APFE030320120.1:351-47614 GCA_000404065.3 Pinus taeda
CCAAACTGGGTGAACCACATATATCTGTGTCTCTCTTGTTTTATGTGTTTTCTGTGTTTATATTTCTACAATATTTTATGTGTTCCATTGCTCCGTAATATATAATTTACTAACAAATTTTTGTATAAGTAGTTCCTCATTCGAAGTACTTAGGGTGGATTCTTAGACTTTTTCGTAGACTTATTATTTTGGAATAAAGTGTTGTTGAACAACTCTTGTATGGTTGGCTGGATAGAGAAATAAAGCAAAAGACTTTTACAGGATTCATGTGTCAAACGTGGGACAAATAAGTATTCTATATCTTATGTGTTACTATTTTCTGGTTTAATATTTCACAGGTGTTTCATCTCTGAATAATAAATGAAAAAGTATATTTCAGAAAGTGCTTAATTGCAATCTGTCTTTAAAATCGTTTTTATTCTAAATGTTTTCTTCTAAGCTATCATAGGTAGGGAATTATTGACTGTTCCTTGCTTTTTAGTTTATCATTATGGTCATTTAATAAGAAATTCTTAATTGCTTTTTGTTAGTGATCACTCATTTTCCCTCATATTGAAATTTGTTGAAGGATTCTTAACTGCCCTTCTTCCTTTTCAAAACCATTTCATCCCTTTGAGCTATCATTTGTATCTTGTTTAATTATCTTGCCCCGTGAAGCCCTCCTTTGTTGAAAAAACATGATCTAGTTAAGCCATCCTCAGTTGACTCCATAGTCCAATGGACTGAGATACTCTGTTCTATCCATCTTCTCTTGAATTCCACCACCAAACACAATCAAAACCCCTAATCTTTCATAACTAATCTAAATCCCATATGTTGGCATTATGATGTATGTGTTGTACTTGACGGAAACCCACTCATAGAAGATCAATTCACATATACACAACCAAATGAGTCTACAGAAGAAAATATCAAATGTGTCAGAATACATGGGATGCAGGACAAAGGAACCAGATGACAATTTATAGTGCAACAGTGTTATTTTCGGGTTCCGCAGGTGTACCGTCCAAAAGATGCCGACATTGCCAGGTCGCGCAAGTGCGGAGTTCATAAGATGCGGATAAGTTCACATGCGCTCCGAACAAAAAGTGTGAACCTAATATGCACGGACTTTCATGCAGAGAAAAGTGCACACATGGAAAATCTTATGTTTGGTCCATGGTATTTAGTCTGACGCTTTTGATCCTATGGTTTTGGTCCGTGGTTTTGCATATAAACCTAGGTTTTGGGTCCCTAGTATTGGATCTCTATGGTTTTGGTCGATGGTTTGAGAAAGGCCTTGACTATAAAAAAAATGGAAGGAGATCATTTGGTCTATTCACTTGTATATGTTGAATATTTTAAGAGCTAAATCTGAAATTCTGGTGATAGGTTTGTGAGTGATAGCTAGATCTGAATCAAGGAGAAACCTGAGCACTATAAGGCCAATCTACTGATCTCTTTGGCACATGATTAGATCTATGAATTTGGCAGTCTGGGGTATAATTGTGGACTGATAAAGTGTCTGCACTCGGAGGCCCGCAGGTGTCAGACGGCGCTAGTGCGGAGGTGCGTAGGCCAGAAGACAGCGCAGGTGCAGAGGTGCGCAGGCCAGAAGATGGCGCAAGTGTGGAGGTGCACAGGCCAGAAGACGGATCATGTGTGGAGGTGCACAGTCAAGTGGATAGCGCAGGTGTGGAGCTGCGTAGAACAGAATACAAAATACAAAGAAGGTGCAGAGTTGCGCATATTCGACACAGAAGAAGTGCGGATATCCGCAGGTTTCTATTGGTGAAGTTGTGGACTTTTGTTAAAATATGTTTTGGCTACCTCTTATCTATTGATGCAGAGTTCTAGGTTTAGAATTGGTGTTTGGTTACTGGTATTGCTTTTCTGGTTATTGCATTAGTTTTTTGTGGAAAGGAGATTGGTTGATTCAAATGTACTTGATGATTATTTAATTTTCATGGATCCAGTATGAAAATTTATGAAACGTGGTCACTAAAAGAAAAGAGAAGGTTGTAGCCTTCTGCAGGTTGAAGCCTACGTACTGGTAAAGGACTGCATTAGTACAAAATCATTTTAAAAAGAAGTTTCTAATTGGAAGAAGATAGAGACATATTGTAGCAGGTGGTTTTCACCCACATTAGGTTTCCACCTTATATCTTGTGTTGTTTGGTGTGACTGTTGCTCTATTTTTGTTCTTGTTATATGGTTCGGACACACAGATTAATATATTATAAGTTTGGAAGGTATACACCAGTCTCATCTGCAGATATTTGTATAAACTAAAAATAGTTTAATAATATTGATTCATCCCCCCCTCTTAGTATTATTTCCAACAATTGGTATCGGAGTAGGTCCTTCAGGAAAAGCTTGATTGCTTGAAGGAAGATTTATCATCATGAGCAACTACGGAAAGGAAGCATCTATCAGGCCACCGATATTTGATGGGACCAACTTTGTCTATTGGAAGGTAAGAATCACTGCCTATCTTCAATCTCTTGGTACAAAAGCTTGGGATATTGTGGAAACAGGATACACATTTTCGTTAGCAACTCCTACAGATTCAGCTGGTAAGAAGCAGTATGAAACAAATGCAAAAGCTGTCAATACTCTATTGGGAAGTCTATCTCAATCAGAATTTGTCAAGGTGATGCAGCTCAAAAGCGCAAAAGAAATATGGGACAAGATCGTTCTGAGCTATGAAGGAGACGAGCAGGTAAAACGAGAAAAAATGCAAACTCTTAGAATTCAATATGAAAGTCTCAGAATGCATAATGATGAAAGTATGGCTAGCTATTTCCTACATATAGATGAGATCGTAAATTGTATGAAAAACTTGGGTGAAGAAATAAAAGAAGTTGTTTTGGTTGAAAAAGTTCTAAGATCTTTGTCTCCTAAGTTTGATTCAAAAGTTTCTGCCATAGAAGAAAAGGAGAATCTAAAGAATCTTACCATGTCACAATTACATGGAATTCTAACTGCTTATGAAATGAGAAAAGGAGGACCATCAGACAGAAGAGAAGCTGCATTCAAAGCTTTAGGAAAAGGAGATTACTATGAGCCAGGACATATGTCAGAAGAAGAGGAAGAATCAAATTTTGTCAAGAACCTTCAATGGGGAACTGGAAGGTTCAGAGGTAAGCTACCTTTCAAATGCTTTGCTTGTGGAAGAGTCGGTCATTATGCTACAAAATTTCCTCATAAAGATAAACTAGATAGAGGTAAGGAACCTGTTAGATGGAACATAAAACAATATGTAAGTAAGAAGAGCTATTATACTCATGAAGACAGTGATGGACTTTCAAATAGTGATGAAGATGAACAAGGTCATGATAATAGACTTTTGATGGCTTTTGAAGATGATGATTTCTTGGATCCTATAAATGAAGAAGGTCTTTATGAAGAACTTTCTAAACTTAAAATTTGTTTATAAGAAAAGAATATGATTATAGATACTCTAACATTTCAACTTGCCGAAAAGGATAAACACAATGAAAAGTTAGAATGTGAAATTGTGGGACTTAGAAAGGAAATTGAGAAAAAAAAAGCTCTTAATCTCAGATTTGCTAAAGGATTTGAAACTTTAGATGAGATTATCAAAGTGCAACATTCTCCTCTAATCAGGACAGGTCTCAGATATTCTAAAGAAGTGTCACAATCTCAAAAGCAAGCACAAAAGCCGTCCACCTCCAAAAGTTATCTCGATGCAGCAAGGAGAAATGAACAACAAAAGCATGATGTAGATCACCAAGTAAATCAGGGACAAGTTTCTTCAAGAATGATCAAATATTATTGAGAGAAATCTACTTCAAGGATGAACAGAAGCCTCAACCGACCACAGGTAAATCATTCTCAATTTAGCTCAAGAATGGATGGAAACTACATTCATATGATTGGTAGATTTGATAGTCGTAGGAATTTCTTCAATGGCCAATGTTTCTCTTGTCATAACTTTGGTCATAAAGCTACTCAGTGTGTTGCCTACAGTACCATCATGACTAGGGAAGCACAGAAACAAAGCGGTATGACAGGAATCATGAAAAGAAACTACAATAACTTCTCTGCTCTTGAAAATGAAATAGAATGCACTATCTGTAACAATTTCAGTCATGAAGATTCTGAATGTAGGAGCAGGTTTCGGCAAACAATTTAGAAGGAGCAGGCTTCATGGAGAAAGAAAGATCTATAACCAGAAAGCTGTGGGATCGTCTTATATGCAGAAGGACATGAAAATCAATGGTACATTGACATCGAATGCTCAAAACATATGACATATGATAAAGGAAAACTTCAGTCATATACTACCTTAGAAAGGGAAAAGAAGGTATCATTTGGAAATGACACCCCTGCATTCATAAAAGGTAAAGGTCTGCTCAGTTGAAAAAGAAGGTCAAATCTGGTAATTTATGTATGTTGATGGCTTAAAGCATAATTTATTGAGTGTTAGTCAAATGTGCGATCAAGGAACTGAGGTAATATTTAGATCAAATGGATGCATTGTTCGTGAGCTTGACACAGGAAAAACAATGATTAAAGGCACAAGAAATCCAAATAATTTATACATATTCAAAGAAGGAGAACAACAATGCTATCTGAGAAAGAATGACGAACACTGGCTATGGCACAAAAGATTGGGGCATCTTAGCTTCTCCCAGATCAGGAAAGCATGCAAATATCAGGTAGTTCATGATCTTCCTGACATCAGAATTCCAGATAATACAATATGCAAATCATGTCAATTTGGTAAGAAAACCAGAACTAATTTCCCTAAGAAGGAAGGTTCATCTAGCAGGCCACTTGAACTTGTCCACACTGATATATGTGGTCCAACTAGGAAGAGGTCACCTCAAGGAGAAGAGTATTTCATATTGTTCATTGATGAATTTTCAAGGATGTGTTGGATAGGACTCATGAAGTATAAAGATAAAGATTTCGAAAAGTTCAAGTTATTCAAAGCTTTGGTTGAAAACCAATCAGATCACAAAATCAAATGTCTCAGATTTGATCGAGGAGGGGAATTTACCTTAGATGAATTTTTCAATTTTTGTGAAGAACATGGAATCAGAAGGGAATTTTCTACTGCAAGGACTCCTTAGCAAAATGGAGTAGTGGAAAGGATGAACAGAACAATTCAACGAATGGCTTGTGCTATGCTTGATGAGTCTGGAACTCCCGCAACCTTCTGGGGTGAAGCCACATTTGCTGTTGTTACTATTCTCAACAAGACAAACGTCTGGGTAAACAACACTCAGACTCCTCATGAACTTTGGTATGGTAAGGACTCACGGTAAAATACTTCAAAATATTTGAAAGCAAATGCTACATTAGAAAGACTGATGAAAATCTTGGCATGTTTGAACCTACAACAAATGAAGGTATTCTACTTGGCTATTCTCCTCACAGCAAAGCTTACAAATGTTACAATAAAAGACTTTGCAAAATTGTTGAAAGCATTGATGTAGTGGTTGTTGAAGAAGGAAACTCTCCTAGACAAGAAAAATATGAAGTTTTCGAGGATGGCGAAGACTATCCGTCAATCTCAAATCATATTCATGATGAAGAAGAAATCCATGAGGCACCAGAAGAACAGATAAGGATAGAAGAGAAGACTCCATCCAGATATGTTCAGAAGAATCATCTGGAAACCCAAATTCTGGGGCAGAAAGAGGAAGGTGTACAAACAAGGAGAACCATTTCAGAAGCTTCAAGCTATCTAGCCTTTCTCTCCTCCACAGAACCACAGAATGTAAAAGAGGCATGCAAAGATGAATGTTGGGTCAAAGCCATGGAAGAAGAACTTGAACAGATTGAGAAGAATAACACTTGGGAGTTGGTTCCTAGACCATAAGATAAAAATGTCATAGGGACAAAATGGATTTTCAAAATAAGCTAAATGAAAATGGAGAAGTTGTTAGAAACAAGGCAATACTTGTTTGTAAAGGGTATGCGCAACAAGAAGGCATAGACTTTGAAGAAACTTTTGATCTAGTTGCCAGACTTGAGGCTATAAGAATGTTCCTTGCTCTCTCTAGCTTTCAAAAGTTCAAAGTATTTCAGATGGACGTAGAATTTGCCTTTCTGAATGGAGACTTAAATGAAGAAGTATATATTGAACAACCTGATGGGTTTATCCTTGGAAATGATCCAAAACTTGTATGTAGACTTAAGAAGGCACTCTATGGTCTTAAACAGGCTCCAAGGGCATGGTACTATCGTTTGGACAAATACCTTCATCAACAAGGATTCTCAAAAGGATGATCAGATAACAATCTATATATAAAAATTGATAATGATAGATTGCTAATACTTGTTGTATACATTGATGATATATTTTTTGGCAGCAATGAAGAAGCCATGAGTCAAAACTATGCTTTGGTGATGCAAAAAGAATTTGAAATGTCTTTGCTTAGTGAGTTGACATACTTCCTTGGGTTACAAATCCAACAAAATAAAGATGGTATCTTTTTATCACAAACCAAGTACCTAAAGTAGATCTTGAAAAAATATGGCATGGAAGACTCGAAACCGGTATGTACCCCTATGGTAACAGGATGCAGCCTCAGCACTAATGATGAATTAGCAAAAGTACATCAACCAACCTACAAATCCATGATTGGTAGTCTACTCTATCTGACAGGAACTCAGCCAGACATCATGCACGAAAGATTTTAGGCTAATCCAAAGGAAGCACACCTTCAGGCAGTTAAGAGGATCTTCAAATATCTTCAAGGAACACAAAACTATGGCTTATGGTATCCTAGAGATGCAGATCTCACAATTCATGCATACACAGATGCAGATTGGGCAGGAAGCATGGATGACAGAAAAAGCATTAGTGGTGGTGCATTATTTATGGGATCCAGATTAGTATCTTGGTTTTGCAAGAAACAAAGTTCAATTGCTTTATTTACAGCTGAAGCAGAATATGTGGGTGTTGCATCTTGCTGCACACAAATTCTTTGGATGCAAACTTTGCAAGATTTTCAAATCACCTGTACTCCACCTATCTCCATCTTCTGTCATAATACAAGTGCAATCAGTATTTCAAAAAATCCTGTCATGCATTCAAAGACTAAGCACATACCTATCAAGTATCATTTTCTAAGGGAACAAGTGCTTGAACAAAAGGTTAAATTGGAGTATTTTCATTCCAAGGAACAAGTTGTTGATATACTCACCAAACCATTGCCCAGGGAGACATTTGAATACCTCAGACAGAAGCTAGGGGTTGTTGATGCATCATCTTGCTATTAAATCTTGTCTATGGTTGTACACAAGAGGATACGTGTACATATTCCGGTTTATGAAGGTACAGTCGCGTGGGTTTGACAGAGATCTTCTGGCACAGGTTCAGGGGGAGCATATATTCTTCTATAATGCATTGTTGGCATTATCTTAGAAGTCCTTGGTTTGATTTCACAGTTGTTTTGGTGGAATAGATGCTTGCTGATCTAAAGGTAGATTGATAGATACCGATGATAGTTGTTGATAGCTATCATAGTCTTGCTGTAGATATTTTTGACTCTATGTCATGTCAAGGTCATGTGACGACCTATTTTGGTTTCCTCACTATGCATGGGATGAATGATGTATGCTCTTGCTTTATTCCCACTTGGATGGGAGATGGATGAATGTATGAGTCTTTGTCACTTATGATGTATGGAGTCATGTTCTTTCTTGTAGAGCATCTTTTTGGCAGACATTGCTTACATTCATGAGGAGCATGAACAACACTTCAACAGAGCAGGAGACTTCAGCACAGACAGCAGGTACTCAGGGGGAGTATAGTCAGCAGAATGGTCTGCCCTTTGCCCTTGATGTCAAAGGGGGAGAGTGATTGGGTATTGTTGCCATCAAGTCTAAAGGGGGAGATTGTTGGCATTATGATGTATGTGTTGTACTTGATGGGAACCCACTCATAGAAGATCAATTCACATGTACATAACCAGATGAGTCTACAGAAGAAAATATCAGATGTGTCAGAATACATGGGATGCAGGACAAAGGAACCAAATGACAATTTATAGTGCAACAATGTTATTTTCTGGTTCCGCAGGTGCACTGTCCAAAAGATGCAGACATTACCAGGTTGCGTAGGTGCATAGTTCATAAGATGCGGAAAAGTTCACATGCGCTCCGAACAAAAAGTGCGAACCTAAAATGCACGAAATTTCATGCAGAGAAAAGCGCGCACGTCGAAAATATTATGTTTGGTCCATGGTATTTAGTCCGACGCTTTTTATCCTATGGTTTTGGTCTGTGGTTTTGCATCGAAACCTAGGTTTTGGGTCCCTAGATTGGATCTCTATGGTTTTGGTCCATAGTTTGATAAAGGCCTTGACTATAACAAAAAATGGAAGGAGATCATTTGGTCTATTCACTAGATCTGAATCAAGGAGAAACCTGAGCATTATAAGGCGGATCTACTGATCTCTTTGGCGCATGATCAGATCTGTGAATTTGACAGTCTGGGGTATAATTGAGGACTTATAAAGTGTCTATACCCAGAGGTCCGCAGGTATCAGACAGCGCAGGTGCGGAGGTGCATAGGCTAGACGACAACGCAGGTGCAGAGGTGCGCAGGCCAGAGGACGGTGCAGGTGTTGAGGTGCGCAGGCCAGAAGACGGATCAGGTGCGAAGGTGTGCAGTCAAGTGGACAGCATAGGTGTGGAGCTACGTAGAATAGAGAACAAAAGACAGAGAAGGTGTGGAGCTACGCAGACTCGACACAAAAGAAGTGCGGATATCCACAGGTTCCTATTGGTGAATTTGCGGACTTTTCTTGAAATATATTTTGGCTGCCTTTTGCCTATTGCTGCAAAGTTCTGGGTTTAGAATTGGTATCTGGTTACTGGTATTGCTTTTCTAGTTACTGCATTAGTTGTTTGTGGAAAGGAGATTGGTTGATTCACATGTACTTGATGATTATTTAATGTTCATGGATCCAGTAAGAAAATTTATGAAACGTGGTCCCTAAAAGAAAAGAGAAGGTTGTAGCCTTCTGCAGGTTGAAGCCTGCGTACTGGTAAAGGACTGCACCAGTACAAAATCATTTTAAAAAGAAGTTTCTAATTGGAAGAAGATAGAGACATATTGCAGCAGGTGGTTTTCACCCACATTGGGTTTCCACCTTATATCTTGTGTTCTTTGGTGTGACTGTTGCTCTATTTTTGTTCTTGTTATATAGTTCGGACACACAGATTAATATATTATAAGTTTGGAAGGTATACACTAGTCTCATATGCAAATATTTGTATGAATTAAAAATAGTTTAATAATACTGATTTACCCCCCCTCTCAGTATTATTTCCAACACCATAAATTAAGCTAAATCTTAAAGAGAGAGCCCTATATGAGTACAGATTGGCTAGATTTTGTACTTAAAAGTTGGTTTGTGGTTACCTCCAACCCTTTTCCTTCTTCTGACAACTTCAAGGAAAATCTGAGTGATAACAGATACTATATCTGAATCTAGTGAAACAGTAACCCAAGTTGTTCAACAACAAGTTGATTCTCACACCAAAGTTGTTCAACAAGAAATTACTTCTGAACCTGAATCTGTTCAACATCAAGGCGATCCTGAACCTATCACTGTTCAATTAGAAATTACCTCTGAACCAGAAGTTGTTCAAGAAGCCCCATCTGAATCTGTTCTTTTACCACAACACTTGGATCTTGAGTTTGAACAACCTGAAGTTGTTACGATATTGAAAGAAGATTGACCGGTACATCGTCATAAATCTGTAACTATCGAGACTTCCTCTTTACCTAAGGAAGAAATACTAGAAATCTATTACGGACCTGACGGTGAAATCCTTCCCCTGGTTTGATTTGAATAGAAGAGCGACCTGAGGTAGAAACACCCATAACTCCATTCCATTTTGGAACTGGACTTTATCTGTATCCTCATACTCCTCATTTTACTGATCCTTTTGATCTTGACTACTTTCATACACCCGTTGATTCGTTAGGAAATTTATTTGGACATTTGACTATGGCAGAGTCAACATCCTAGACCATACCATCCATTACAACTACGATAGAATATTTTGTCGCAACCTCTTCGATGTTTACTACGACACCTGAGTCACACTTGTATGGTGTTCCGTCTGTCCCTTTGGGTTACGTATCTTTATCTGGAACCACTCAAGTGTTGCTTCTAGCCCTTAGTTTTACCAATGTCCTATACTAGAATTTTATCTAGATCTTCATTAACAAATACTGAACAACTTGATCCATCAAGTAAATATCAAGTTGGTTCATCTAGTTACCATCTTATGTATCCTCTTTACACTGGACTACCCCCATATGGAGAACAATATGCACAATCTCCTTATCCTCCATTTTCTGGAGGGAAACCAT
This sequence comes from Pinus taeda, assembly GCA_000404065.3. NCBI lineage: Eukaryota > Viridiplantae > Streptophyta > Pinopsida > Pinales > Pinaceae > Pinus > Pinus taeda. The sequence goes on from APFE030320120.1 coordinate 10,700, forward strand.
ATGTCGATATGCCGTCGTTTTTAGGTTAGCCTAGAATGATTGTCTATCAGTGGTAGCCAAAAATGCTCGTTCAATATAGGCTTGTGTATCCAACACAACCTATGCAATCTATCTCATCCATACCTACAACGATTGTTGTTACAACTTTACCATAGTCACAAGCTCATATTTTTGTATCTCAACCTATGCAAGCTGGTCCTTCAATCTCAGACCCCCATGTTTTAGGTTTACATATTTAGCCTTCTTAGGTAGTTTTACAACAACCACTTGTGCCTGGATTCCAACAACCATAGACTAGCTTACCTTTTATTGGAATGACTCAGAATTACACTAGTTTAGTGTATTCACAACCTAGTCAAGCTTACATTGGTGGGCAACAACTATTAAATCAACAACCATTTTATCAACAACAACAACAGTTGCTTCAACATCCTTGGCAACACCAATATTAACAACATCAATTCCAACAATACCAACCTCATCCTAGACTTGGTCAACAAGCCTATGCTGGGATTGGTCAACAACAAGTTTACCCAGGTCCTGGTCAACAAACCTATGCTGGGTTTGGACAACAACAAATGTATCCTGGTGCTCAACAACAACCTTACACCAGATTTTCTTAGCAAACTTACCCTTATCAAGGTTGCTAGCAGCAAATGCCTTATGCTGGCATGCAAAGGCCTATTGCCCAGGCAATTCCATCTTACCCTGGATATGCTCAACCTGACCTCAATAGAAAGTTGCATTTTGTTGCAACACTTGAATTACCAGATCTAAAGCGGCTCATTAATGATCCAATTCTTTATGCACCTTGGTGGCCAGTGATTGCTCATAAATTACCTTCTGATATTCTGAAATTCAATGGAAACCCTAGAGAAGACCCGTCCAACCATGTCATGACTTTTCATTTATGGTGTTCATCAAACTCCTTGAATGATGATTCAGTTAGACTACATCTTTTCCAGAGATGGCCTGTCTACGAAGTGGTACATTGAGTTACCATGAGCTTCTTTTGATAACTTTACAACCTTATATACCACGTTTTTAAAGCACTCCCAGTTACCCATATGATATGAAACTAGAACGGAACGATTGACCAAATTTTAATAGACTACTGCTACTCATATCTTTGATCATATTCATGAGTGGCGTCATCATCATCGAATGGTTAAAAATTATGTTCCTGATCAACTTTTAGCTGAGTGGTTTATAAAATCCTTATTTCCATCTATCACTAAGGATGTGGCGAAAGGTAGAGTTGTCACTAAAGAGCAAGTAATTGCTCATGCCCAATATTTGGACTTGATTTACACATTATCTAGCACACTTTATGACAAGATCCTGAATGCACCCCGACCATCTTTCACTATTCCTCCACCACCATCGAGTAAGGACTCTCATGCTGGTGATGGTGTGATTGGTTTTTCGAGCACACAAATGGAAAGTAGACCATCTGGACAAACACTGGTTGTTTCCAATCAAACTTCAAATGCATATGATAACACTCCTGCGTCTAAAATCAATGCCATGTCATCTAACAAAGGAAAGAATGAAAAGCAACTAGGAAGCAAGAAGAAGGGGAAAAACAAGCAAAAACAAAACAATTCCCCTCAAGAGAAATCATCTGATTCCTCTCCTTCAGCTAGGAAACCTCATTACCCATGTTTGATCTATAACGATGAGCACTTTACGCGAGATTGTCCTCACTGATCTGAAGTCTAAAATATTCTTAAGACTTCTAATGCATCGAGACGTTGACTGATCCTTTTCCAAAACTGGAGACAAATATGGTTGTTACAGACCATGCTTCCACTTCCCAAGTGCTTATGCTATCCACCTCTAAGCCTAAAATTGAAGTTTTGGTGTCAACACAAAGTAAATATTATGGAAATCAACTGTCATCATCAAATAACCAGGCCAATGATCAACCTAATCCTTTGATTTCGACTTCGGTTGATCCTATTCCACCACCTATTGCACCAAAGTTAACAATAAAACCGCCTAAGGGAGTTGTACATAAATCAACATGTAACCCTCGAGATCGAACTGCAGAGAACTATAACATAGTATAAGATTTGGCTAAGTCACCTTTTGCTATGTCGATGCTCGAGGTGCTTCAAAACTGTCCCTCCTGAAAGCAGGCTTTGTTGTCAACAATTGGTGGAATCGATCCAACTAATTCCAGTCTTGTGGTTCTCAACCATGCAGGTTATACACCATAGTTACCAGCACAATTAGCATTCCCGATTCAAGTAAATTCTTTGAATAAACTTATTCACCGAACCATTATTGACGAGGGGGCATATACTTGTATTATTTCTATGAATTTCTACAAAGCACTTGGCTCACCGCCTTTGTCACATTCACCAACAATGTTAAAAGCTTTTGATGGTTGCACATATATGCCTTGTGGAATATTGAGTAATATGCGAATTGAACTAGGGGGAAATAGTAATTGTTGAAGTTGAGGTTGTTTATGGACCCCTTGACTACAACATTTTTCTAGGAAGACCATGGGTTTATGATATGGCTATTGTGGTTTCAACATACTTTTGTACGATTTCATTCCCTCATAAGGGCGAAATCATAGTTATCGACAAACTCGCCTTCTTTGCCTCTAGAAGCATTTCATTAGTACACAAACCCCTGTTGTCTCTTCAAAACATTGGTGTAGGTATCTTCAAGGATTCATCCCTAATGGGTACTTTTTCACTACCGCCACCATCAAACATGGCGGAAGTGGCAAAAGTTGAGACTTGCAACATGATATCTTCCACTTCATCTGACTTAAGGAAGATTACCAATAGTTTTGAAGTTGATAGTAGAAATGAAATCATGCCACTAAGCCCTGTTGAGCTTGCATAGCAATCAATATTTTTGGCCTGTGTGACAAACCCAAATCCATCTTCACCAATTGTATGGGTAGATCATTCATTAGAATATGGTACTTCTTTTGATTCTTTTTCACGTATATTTTCTACTGATGAAGGAACCATCCAATCAATGATGATAGAAGAAGAACCATGGGAAGATTATCATCATCGTTCCCATCTTCTAGATCACATAGAATATTTTTCAAATGAACTTAATCACCCTTCAGTTGTTGATTTCCTTTCGAATTCTGTTTTCATAGATACAGTATATTCTGAGCGAAACTTGTCAAATACTGAAGAAACAATTTCTATCAATTTTTTGACCAAAGCTAAAGTTGTAGAAAACATTCATGTTGGCAAATCTTGTTCTTCGTCAGAACTTGATATTTACCGTGCTCTCTTTCATGAATTTCGAGATATATTTGCATGGTCATACGAGGAGATGCCAGGTATTGACTCTAGTATAGTTGAACATGAAATCAAAATGTATCCTGATGTCAAACCAGTGAGACAACGCCTCCATCCTGTTCATCCAAAGAAGGTTGCTGCCATTAAAACAAAAGTTGAAAAACTTTTGCACGTTGGTTTCATATACCCTGTTCCTCTTACTGATTAGTTTTCCAATATTGTTCATGTCATGAAGAAACAAGGGACAATACGAGTGTGTGTCGATTATAGGGAAGTTAACCAAGCTTGTCCAAAAGACAATCGTCCCACTCCCTTTATCAACTAGATTATTGATGAATGTGTTGGGTGTGAAATATTCTCATTTATGGATGTTTTTTTCTGGCTATAATCAAATCAATATCCGCCTAGAGGACCAATCTAAAATTGCTTTTATTTGTCCATGGGGCACATTCGCTTTCAGGAAACTCCCTTTTGGCCTAAAAAATGCAGGGGCAACCTTTCAGAGGGCAATGAACTATGCCTTCCATGACATGATACATATTGATCAACCATTTCTTGATAATTTACTTGCTCATTCATGAAAGAGGACTGATCACCCGCAACATTTGAGATCTATATTTTTATGGTGTCGACACTACAAAATACAACTCAATCCACACAAATGTGTGTTTTTTGTTGGTTCTGGTCATTTTCTTGGTTTCTTAGTGTCTAAAGAAGGAATTCAACTCGAGCCACTTAAGGTTCAGACAATTCTTGACTTGCCTCCACCTTCCAATCTACTACAGTTACAGAGACTCCAAGGGAAGGCTAACTTTCTGAGGAGGTTCATTCCCAATTATGCTGAAATGGCTAAAGGATTTACTCATCTTTTAGAAAAGGGGATACCATTCCATTGGGATCAGGTTGCACAAGCTTCCTTTGATGCTCTTATAGATACCTTGATTAGAGTGTCATTAATGTATTCCCCGAATTATCAAAACGACTACTTCCTGTATCTCACCACTATAGATACAACCATTGGAATGGTTTTAGTGCAAGAGGAAGATCGAATTGAACATCTGATATATTATTTGAGTCACAATCTCAATGATACAAAAGCTAAGTGCTCTTATGTTGAAAAGTAGCTCCAGATGCTGTTCAAGTGGTACAGATATTTTGCCACTATATCCTGCTCTGAAAGACCACTGTCATTTCAGATTGCAACCCTATGACATATATTTTGTCACTTCAATTGCTGGGGGTCAAATACTCAAAATGGATCATCATTTTGTAGGAATTCGATTTTGAATTCATCAAATCCAAATCAAAGAAATCTCTAGTATTCGTCGAGCTTCTTTGTGACCTTCCCTCTAATACCATTGATTCAACATCAGAACCATCAATTCTAGATGAGCATTTGTTCCTAATTTCATCATCTAACCTATCGTATGGAGATATACTGATTTATCTCCATACCCAAACTTTTGGGCTTGATACCTCTCACTCGCAACAATGACATATCCAATACCAAGCCATAGATTATCTTATTGTTGGCAACACTCTTTACCATCATGGTATCAATATGATTTTATGAAGGTTCCTCACTCATGAAGAAGCCGAGAAAGTTTTGAATGATTACCATTTAGGTTACTTCTAGCCTAGCATATTAAAAGATTGCATTATTGCAATTAGAAGTTGTCATGCATGATAGATATATGACTGTAAAGCTAGATTACCACCTACACCATTGCATCATATCATCGCTATTGGACCATTCGCCAAATGGGGCATTGACTTCATGACATGTAACCCTCACTCGGCTGGGGGGCATGGGTACATTATAGTTGCCGTTGACTATTTCACAAAATGGGCTGAGGTAATGCCTACATTCAACAACAGTGGCGAGATGGCTGCACTTTTCTTTTTCAACCACGTGGTTGCCTAGTTTGGTGTACCACAGGCTATAGTTATAGATCATGGGTCACATTTTCACAATCACATGATGACCGAGTTAGCCACCAAGTTAGGACTTTCACATGATAGTTCTACTCCTTATTATCCACAAGCTAATGGACAAGTTGAGGCCATCAACAAAGTCCTGAAGAAATTGCTTCAATGAATGATAGGGGTTCATAAATGAAACTGGCATTTAATCCTATACTATGCTTTGTGGGCATATCGAACCTCGGTAAGGAATGCAACTGGATTCACACCCTTTCAATTGGTGTATGGTTTGGAGGCAATCTTGTCGATACCATGTGAAATTTCATCTCTTAAACTCGCGATTGACCTATTACCCGACACTTATGATGAAGACATTAATTTCTTAGAACTCATCCATCTGGATGAAACCCGTCGTGAAGCCGCATTGGCTAACGAAGCACATAAGAAATGAATCAAGGTGCAATATGATAGAAATGTCAAGTCTCACATTTTCTCAGAAGGAGACCTGGTCTTGCTTTATGATCAGGAAGCTGATAAACTTGGAGCAGGGAAACTTGAACCATTATGGATGGGCCCTTATATTATAAAGTGTGTTTTGGCAAAAGGTGCCTACAAGTTGGTGGATTATGATGGAATTCCATTGTAATAGCCTCGAAATGGGTTGTACCTCAAACGTTACTATGCTTAATTGAGAGTAGTAAAATCATTGTATATATGATTTAATTGCATGTGTGTGTGTGTTAGTGTGTCTTTTAGATTTTTTATGTGGTTAAGTAATCCGCCTTGCATTTGTTGCAGACGTTGGAATATTTGGAACCGTTTGTTGGTTACGCTGATGGTGCTAGTCATAGTACGCAAAACCTATCTTCTGCAGCATGGGCCATTTTCGCTCCAAGTGGCAAGTTGGTGAGTTTTCAAGAGATTTATATTGGTCATTCTATGAACAATATCGCTGAGTATAGAACATTGATTGAACTTCTTTTTGATGAAATTTCACTTGGCATTCGCCGAATCATTGTTAGGCTAGACTCAGAACTCGTCGTACTACAACTAACAAACGTTTATACTATCTGAAACCCAACAATTATTTGTATGTTCCTCAGAGTTTGTAATTTGGAAAGACATTTTGAGTACATTCAATATCAACATATTTCCAGAAACTTTAACACCTTAATTGATTCGTTGGTGAACTATGTGTTAAACAAACATTTGCGACACATGTAAAAGTAAATTTTAAATTCACATCATGAGTTGAATAGGATTGCACATAAGCATATATAAAAACTCTAAAAGTAAAAATAGATAGATGTTTTAAAAGTTTTTACAAAATTTGTGTCCAAGACATCTTTGGTCATCTGACTTAAAAACTCAAAATGCATACAAAAATATGTAGAAATTTCCACTGTAGATCAACAGATTATGCAATATACTAGAGAAAAATACAAGATCTACTTCTACAACAAACTTTGCGGAAGCTTTAATCGAATTGAGAAATATCAATAAGAACACATATAACTGAGAAACGAGAAATCAATCACACATAACACAGAAGAAATATCTTGGGGAAGCCTCAACCTAAAACCCCAATCTCTGTATGATCATACAAGTGGAAATATGTTTAGATTAAAAAAAGAATCAACTCACAAGCTATTCTGCTCTCTCTGCAATCCCTCTGCTACTCAAAGATAACCAAAGGTTCTCACAACCTTTTCCTCTACCCTCCAACCCTCCTATTTCCTTGCACATTTTCTCCTGTGTGCTTTGGCTGCCACTTGTGTGAATTCACCTCTCACACAACTCACGAAACTTAGAAATAACTGGGCAATCTTGAAGGAGATAATTCCTTCAAATTGCTCCAACTGATAGTACATTGTCCCTTCCTTTAATCTTAACTGGGTCTTTGTCTGAACTGACATGCATGAGTTATTTATGAGAGAATGTTCAGTTATCTGGAGAACACTAGTTGCATGCATGCATGCATTAACTGATTGAACTTACAATTAGTTCCTCCAACTGTCTGGAACTAATTTAATTGGACTTAACTCAATTAACTAAGCTAACTAATTACAACTCAAATACAACTCATCCTTATCTCCTTAATTAAGGGATAACTTCCTCAATCAAACAGATAACTGTTGCATGTCTTCACATAGACTTCATATTTGATTTTCTCCAACTAACTAACTCAAGATGAATTAATTAATTATTTTTCAAACAACTAGTGAGACTAAATTCGAATTTTAATTCTCAATTTTAATTCCAGGACTAATTAAAATTGGAATATATCTCGAAATGCTATTTATAGAATTGTTATTTTTAGCATTTCTATTTTTTGCTATTTCCAAAAGAGTTGGAGTATATCCTAAAATACTATTTATAACAATGCTATTTTTAGCATTTCTTTTTGCTATTTTCAACAAAATCATCCTAAGTAGACCTAGTGATGCTCATGATAACAGGTCGCAGCTTGAGCTATCATGTGCAATAGTCTCATTCAATGGCCAGGAACACCAATAGTATGGCGCTACAGCCTCATAGGTAACTCCTCGATCTAGATATCCAGAATACCGAGGGTTAACCCCTCTACATTATCCTGCAACTCTACTAGTGTCTTGGTCAAATCTTCTCTGTTGGTCCACCTGCCTCCTGTTGATGTCTCATAGGTTGAACAATACCAACATTTGTATGAATGAGAATGATTTTAGTTTAGCCTTGGAAACATCAAAAACATAAAAATATGTAGAAAATTAAAAAACAAAAACATTTGGTCAAAGAAAATTTACCTATAGCACCCCATTGAGCACCCACTAGTAAACTCAACTCTGGATCTCCACGAAAATCCATCCCTACATATGGATGCTCCTCGATGAAAATGTGTTGTCGATCGATCCAATTGAATAATGCAATAGAAAATGTAATCGATGAGTGAACAACATGTCTAGCCATCAATTCAACCCACCTCTACATCTGTTGATCTTTAGGACCAGCTACATCCAGTGTTACATGCTGAGGTTGCATCAATGGAATTTTCTCTAAGGTAACAGTGATTAAGAGTGATCCAGAGCTAAAATTATTCATCTTACTACTCTTTACCTTTGTCAGCTTCTCTTTCGGTGAAGAAAGTATGACCTCACACCATTTGAATAAAGTTGGCTCAAGACACTCAAGTGCATACTGCATATATGATATGTTCGCCAGATGAAGGGTCACATTGCCTGCCAACTTTGCAATAGTGAAAAGGATTGTTCTCAGAGGCAAATCATGAATATCTTTGATGATTATCTTTCCATCTCTGCTAGGATGTGCACCTGGCCGACAGAATTGTCAAACATAGCCCCTCACTGATTCAGCCCCATGGGAAGAACATGAAAGAGAAATGGGGGCACCACGTCTCGACAAACTTGTAAGAAATTAAACATAATCGATCATAATAGGGACCACTTTGTCCCTTATGTGAAAATCCTAATCCGTTGGATCCCATGCATGAACTGGGAAATGCAATAGTTTTGATTGTTGCCTCATCCTAAACAACCTGAAGTATATGAGAAACCCACAGTTTCTGAGGGCCTCAACAGTACCCGAATAATTTAGGGCAACCATGTATTGTTATTCATGCTCTCTTTATTGCCAAGTAATAAGCATTCTGATCCAATGAAATCCTAGAATCAAACCATAAGCTTAGTTAGGATCCATTTCATGCAAAAAAACTAGAGAAATTTTGGGCCAAACAGGTGAAACAAGTTTGTGAAACTCACCCAGCGTAGCCCAAGCAAGGGGATAGTGCACTGCAAAGCAGCTCCCCTTCTATTTGGGTGCTCTGCAACGTAGTTTTCAACATGGAAGAATGCTCTGATCCCAAGGTGAAATATTCTAACCTTGGGGGCCCTAAAAACCCTAAAACCTTGAATGAAACTGTAAAAGAATGACATGAAAGGAAAGAGGAGGGGTAGATCTCCTACCTACTCCGAACAACACGAAAAATGATCCACATAATATCTCACAATTAGCTGCTAAAGGTCAAGGTAAAAAACAAGGTCAGAGCACAAACTAAATGGTAAATATAAAATGGTGAGAATGACATGGTAAATTCTTTTTATGTTATTTCATGATCATTAAATGAGTAAACTTTAGTATTTACATATTTTTTACCAATGGAACAGGTATGTTTGATCTCTTTGGTGTTGTTTTGAACAAATTTATAGCTGACTTATAGAATTTGATGTGCATGATTTTGACCACAGAATACTTTTATCTCTTTTTATAGCTCCCTTAAACATCGAAAAAGGAGCCCCCTTGGAGTCCTCAAGCTCTTTTTAGACTCTCGAAATATGAAAAGATTACCGAGTGCTTGTCCTTTTCAACTCGTTAACAGATTGGAAATGACATCTACTTAGTATAAGTTTAACCTTTTTCCAGACTGAGATAGATTATTTACAAAAAAGGAATACGTTGATCCAACATGGTCAATAAGTTTTCTCTAGTATTATTTTACACTTTTTTAGACTTGAAAGACAAACTTACGAAAAATAACTTGTGGAGTTTTCTTTTTGTCCCTTTTCAAACTCTCTAAACATGAAAAGGACCGAGTTACCATTATCGTTAAACTTGTTAAAACATCAAATAACGACAAACTTGTCCATCATGACAAGATCGAGTTTCACCTTCCTTAGACTTGTTAAAACATCACATAGCGATGGATTCAACCAAAGGGTGAAATTATACAACAAGCATATGTTATCATCCTCAATCTTGATAAAAGTAAAGAGGTACTGGTCAGCAATGACTGGGGAAAATGGGAGAAGGGGTAAACCACTTTATGGTAGTAGGTCGCTCTTTAACATGACACTTTCACTTCATCACTCTGACTATTTGGGTTGGGTAATCTGCTCGATGGTCATCATACCTTGGTATATCATACCATCCATTACTTTGGTTTTGGGACAATGTTGCGAATTCCTTCAGTGTCGCCGACATGTTCAAGAGAAGTCACTCAGTTAAAATTCATCCTTTGCAATACTCATAAACCTTCATTTTCATGATCGCCATTCCTGAATCTTGTGTCATTAGTCACATTCCATCTCCAAAAATCATTACACTTGTTTCGTGTCATTGATGTGGGATGCATCAAGGCCCTCTTGCGATGAGCCACTTCGTGTCGACACCAACACATTATCCAAGAAGTTGACTTAGAAACACCCTTTCATTACCTTGAGGCTTGCATACATCAATGGACAGTTTCTTGCTTCCAGCAATAGGTTGACATCACTGGCCTTTGATCGAAAGACTTTGTATGGTGTTTGACATCAAAACATCCATTCACACCATGCAGAATGTATTGCAGTACCTTGAGGATCATTATCATTATTGGTGATTTCTCTCGCATATGTTATCGGCTTACATCATTGGCTGGTAATTAGACGATGTCTTCCCATGTTTGACTTTAGATCACATATTCACATGGTTAGACTTGTACTTGAGTGAATGATTGAACGAGATAGAAGACCCTGGATCTAGTTTCATCCATTTAGGCTATGATTTCAGGAAAGTACCAAATCATCTATACGATGGATTTACACTAATGGTCATCCCATCATGGGTTTATATTTGTAGACGACTATTTATGAACTTGTAATGAAAGTTTATACGGTAAGCATGGGTATGCCTTTCCTCAATGATTCATGAAAGAATTGAAAATATCATGATATTATGTATTGTAATTGATGCAAGTCACCATCCGCTTCGAAACTTGCTCATCACATCATAAAGCATATCACTCGACATTATCATTTTTCGACTTCATGCTTTAAGGGGCAGCTATCATAGATCCATTGGGCACATCACTTCCAACATTTAGATCAGTACTATTAGGGCTCATAAAACCCTAATTCAGTTGCTACATGCCCTAGACAAGTCATCACTTTAGATGCCTCCTTCCCTGATAGTTTCCTGGCCTAAAGCCCTCCAGAAATTCCTCCTTGAGGGACTAGCGCGTCCTTGGTCAAGGGTAAGTGCGCTTCAGTGTAGGTAGGCCCATGTCAGGGTGCATTTCAGAGAACTTAGGCCCACTTTGACCTGGGCTAGGTGAGATTGAGTGAAATCCTCATAGGGTTCTGGGAATATTCTTATCTTCTGGAGCTTTCTAGAAGATTCCCACACTTATCATCTCCTATGAGCTCGAAATTGGATAGTGAATGAGTTAAGTAACCTCTTATCCTCTCATCCCTTCCTCCATGGAAACTAACTCTAAGTTTGGAAGGCCATTCAATACCCTCATTTATGACCAAACCTCGTCCATTTTCCTATAAATTGAACACCCATCTAAGTTTTTAGGGGCTAGACTTTGAAATTTTTTAAGAAGATACTTTTGATGTGAGGTTTGAGATTGTAATAAAGTATTGTTATGCTGCCAGAGTGTTGTTCTTTTGATGTGATGTTGGCTGGAACCCAAGCTGGAGGAGTGACATTGGATCAAACTCGATGGTTGTAACTCTTCCTTCTACTTAATAAAGTTGTTTACACCTTTTCACATATTCTTGTCTTTATTTGTGATGATTATATGTGTAAATGCTTTCAATTCCATTTGCTTATAGTAGATAGATCTCTGGTTTTGATTGGTTTTTGTCCTCTGTTTATGATTGCAGGTACTTGTTAAGTGAATTGAGTTCGAGAAGGAGCTATGGGAGCCAAAAAAAGGAGATGAAGGGAAAGTGAAAGATAACATGTAGGTCCCTTCTCTTATTTATCTTCTATAGAAAAAGGATAAACACTTTAAATCTATTGTTCTAAGTGTAGCTACCCACCTACAGAAATTGTATTTATCTGTAGATGCAAAAGTCCACATAACACATGTAGAATAGAGGAGAAATATATCTTGGGTAATTTTATTCCTTTAGCCAAACTTGACAGATTAATTATGGTTAAGGATCCTTTCGGAGTCGTAGTAATTGATCCAAGCAAGTAAAAATTACATGGGACAGTGGTAGCCTAGGAATTCCTTGAGTACAAATTTAATCTTTTCTATCCTTAAGGAAATATTTATGGAAAAGAACCCCCTTGGAGTCTTCTCTGGGTGGTACAGACATTGTAAATATGAATACCTCGAGCAATGGCTACTTTAGGCTCTTTAAAACTATAGAGTAGTAGTAGTTAGGGATATGTTGAGCATAGAATTATTTTTTTCCAGGCTCAACAGAATATGTATGGAAAGGAGGTCACCCTAGATCTTTCTTTCTGGTCATTTCAAGCTCTCTAATTTTGAAATGCCTTAGGCAGTCATGATCCCCATCCTTGTTAAAAATCCATGGGATGGTGAGAAGGTTTACTTATGATATGGAGGCAAAATTCTGAAAATTACATGACAAGAGAAATTCCTAGATTCTATACTCTAAATTTTTTGTACCTAACAACTTTCTATACTCTATTGTGTAAAATCAAAGTCTGCTACTAAAAGTATATTTCAGGAACAAAATTTTTTAGAGCACACTTGCTGTTTACGCTTCATTTTCATAAGCATTGCTTTATGATCAATATCTTCTTCTACTATCAACCAAAGCTAGACAATCTCTAAAAGCTTAACACCCTATATCATTATGAGTTAGTAAGGTACGCGCTTATGATTTACTTAGATTTAATTATGAATATTTAAAATGTATGCCAAGTGACATGCATCCTCTGGTCCCCTAGTTATTTTTTCCTTCTTCTTTGTAACCTGAGCCCTTACACTCCTTTTGCTATAATCATTATTTCCTCCTTGTCATCGTTCCCTAAAAACCCCTACTAATCTTTATGGCTTGTATTAAAGCTTCCCTGTCACGCTGAAAATTATCAAAATTCCCCCCACTCAAATCACATCTGAACCATGGCCATCATCACACCTTCAACGTAGCTTCATCCTTGTACTTCCCCTCTGCTGCGAAGATAATTCTCCTAAAGGCACGATGTGTGTGGAATCATCAATACGTTGGGGAAGTTCTCATCAAAACCAAGGCGACTATTTTGTTTATCAATTATAAGGGAGTCCTACTCTTATCTCATTTGTTGTAAGCCAAGAGTTAAAATATTTAGTTGGATTTGAAAATTGTGGTTTATATAGACATGGGGGCTGACCACCATGAACCTACCTTTGGCTAATTCTCCCACAGCCCTAAATATCAACAATGCAAAGGAATTTTGGAAGCATGGGGATGGTTTCCATTCTTACAAAATTTTCAAGGATACAACGATAAAGTAGCCTTGGCATTCACATAGAACTTTGATGGAGAGAATGTTAAGATTCGTAATTTGAATTTTAAAGTTACATAGGAGTCACTTAGTTGCGTCATAGGGTTACCCTCTATGCATGAACCATTTTTCATAGGCGGGCAATTAAATATTCTGAATTGTACCGCATTTCTCAAGCCATTTTATCAGATGATTAGTTGGACGAAAGGCATTCTGCAGAGTTCTATAGAAGAGAAGTGCCATCCTTTGATCACTATGTTGCAGTGGTTTGTTAGTTTTGAAGGGAGGTACGCTATAGTGTTTTTATATCATGTTCGCTTGCTATCACATTTTGCTAAGGATACTAAGATCAATATTCTGCATTTCTTGAGGTTAAGTTTGCATAAAATGTCTAGAGGAGTGAAATCAGAGAGAAATAACCCTAAAACGACACTATACCACCACATCCTTATTAAAATGGTGGTATTCGATGAGCTTACAAAGCATCGAAATTCCTGGGAAGACTCCTTGGTTGAGAATTTTCCTGGTGAAGAAACTCAGTCACTCAAAAATAAAAGGGAGACCTTGTCATAGCATCCCTAGATGACACCTACCACTATAGGGAGTCCCGCCTCTCTTATTGTTGAAACCCCTCAAGAATCGACACCTTGTTCTAATGCTATGGAAGATGATGCATATTCAAAAACCTTGAAGATAAATAAGAAAAAGAACAAGAGAAGCAGGGTAATGAAGACCAACCCAAGCCAGTTACCATTGTAGGGACAAAAGATGAAGAGCTTGCATCTAAAACTCCTGAATCTCATGCAGGGGAAAAATCAAAGCCTAAGCAGAAGAGAGCTCTCTTTCCAACCCAAGTACCATCAATGTCTATGGTAGAGACATCGTTCCAAGGTCACTACAAAACTCAAAGCATGAACAAGCCTAAGCATCTTGTACCTAAAGTTGTGAATTATGAGCATATTGATGTTCTTTCCTCTCCTGAATCAGGTGAAAAAGAGTTACATCCTTCCCTTGAAGAAACTCATATCTTAGCATATGCATCAGAGATTCCTTTCGATATTGCACAAGATTTAGAGACACTATCCCCTGTTCAGTCCTTGCCAAGCAAGGATCCTTGTCGAAATTTTAGTAGAGAAGTTCAGGAAGCTTCTTCACAGAGGAAAGGTGACAGCAAAACACCAGGAGGTAGTGCCTCTCAACAATCTACAACACCCATGAAAACTCCTATTGAAGAAGAAAACCTGAAGATTTGATTAGTGAAGTTGCAGAGAAAGATTGTTAAACTTTGTGAGAAGGAAAACAAGTATAGAGTCTTATTTCATTATGTCAAGGAAGTTAAAAATCAAATCGGGGAAACTAATCTTCGGTTTTTTTCCCAGAATTATGAGCTGAAGCTAAAGAATAAGCAGTTGTTCCATTGGAAAACCTCCAGGATTAAACCCACCAAGAACTTAAGTGCTCAAGAGCTTGCTCTACAGTTTAAGAAGTGTTCCATTCCAATCAAGCATGGGTCGGAGGTTTTGGTTAAGGCCACTGGTATTTGACCAGGACTTATTTTAATATCACATAATTACTATTTTTGGCATATTATGGAAATATGCATGAGGACATGCATTCGAATCGGCATGGGGAGACGTTCCCACCCATTTTTGTCCCCAAGTTTTCTACCTCCCACCCCTATTTTTCACCATCTTTTTCTTGTGAAAGTACTCCTACAACCTACCCTATCACCTACATCACTACCTAAACCTCACTAGTACATGGCCAAGAGGTAAATGCATTTAACTGGCATTGTTTTTCTATTTATGATTGAATTTAAGTGAATTGTTGAGTCATGTCCTTAATATGCTAACTATTTATTCATGAGTTTTGTTGTGAAGATTAGTGGCAAGATTGGCAAGTCGACATGGATGGAAAGGATACCTTGTGATCAACATCATTCTCATATTTCATATTCATATAGTTGATCCTTGAATGAATTCAGGACAGTCATGGCCAGGTGTGGCTAGGTGTGTCCAGACGGACTCCTTCCTCCTTTTGTTTTGATCATCGACATATACACAACTCATGGTGATTTATGATGCCAAGATTAATGATCCCAAGAACAAGATTTTTCTATGCCAAGCTCGTAATTCCAAGGTCGAAGATTCTCCAGATCAAGATCAAAGCAGATTACTACCATGATAGTAGTCAGTTACTCTAGAAGAAAGCGATTTGTTCTAAGAAAAGTCAAGATGATTTGGAGCAGATCAAGCAACGCTTAGATTAGCTTGTAATTGCTGAAGATTTCCATAGTTAGCTAAGTTGTTAAATTTACATTCAAGCAATCAACTTTAAAGGCCAATGTAATGCAACAAAAATGTCTGTCATTTGTAGGATACATTGTGATTTATGTAATTCGGTTCCCAAACTCTGTTATGAAGATATACGTGACCATTTTCAAATTGTGAACCAGAGCGTTGTTATCATGGTTGATTGCGAGATATGTCTCTGATGTTTTAAATCCTTCTTTCATTGTAGTAACCTAGCTTATTGCAGCTATGGGAGGGCCCAACACCTTTGGAAATGAGCTTCATTAACAAATATGATACCTAGATGTGTGAGTCTGATTTCATAGTCTAAATTCTGTTGTGTTATAGTTACAGATATTGGTGTATGATTTAATAATATGCCTGGTTCGTTGCCTTATAGATTAAATGATTTAAGGATTGCTTTCTTATGTTGAAGATCTCCAATTAATTTTATAACTTGATTTCATATTTTAACACATAGCCATACTCTGTTCTTCCACCTAAGTCACATTTATTCATATTTATCATTGGAGCATTCACGATATAGGAATATAACAAATTTTGAGTTTTGATGTATAGTGTGGATTTGAATATGAATTTTTTGTGTGAATTTGAGTGAATGATTTATGGTTTGAAAGGTTTTGATGGTAATTTCAAATGAATTTGTGCTTGATAGATGATGTGTTCTTCATTTTCACAATTTGAATTGTGTGATTTATTTCAAGCATTATGATTGTTTAATTCAAGTCATGTGATTAATTTCAAGCATTATGATTTAGTTCAAGCAACATGGTTTAATTCAAAGAATTTTATTCGGAGCATCGATTTGAGTCATTAAATTATCATAGGATAATTTAGATTTATTCTCGCATGATAGAATAAGTTTGATTTCCATTTCAAGTTCAGTAGCATAGAGATTGATTTCATAGCAGTGTGAAAGCAATTCGATTTCGTTTATAAACTCAGAAAATTTCGTTAAGATTTCATTTTCCTTTAAGCACCAATAGATTAGTTCAAGTTGATTTCAAAACCAGTCTTTGAAATAGTGTGGTTTGAAATCACTTTATTTCTGAGCAAGAATAGCCTATTTTGATAGTTCGGGATTTGATTTTCATTTTCATTTTCAAGTTGTAGCATTACATTTTGATTTCTCAGAGATTAGGTTTTGATGATTGCTTGCCTCTCCCTTTTGAATAATTAGAGTTTGAACTTCCTTCTTTGAAAAGGTTTTATTTCAAGAATTGTGCTTAGAGTGAATTTCATTAAGCCTTTTGTCTCAGTAGATTTGTCTTTTGATTGCAGAAATTTAGAATAAGAAACAAAAATGTATTGAGTTAAATTGATTTCCTTTAGATTTCTTATGTTAAATTAAAAAATTCTTTTGTGAGAGCGAGATGAGTGCTAGTTTACGTAATTTATAAAAGAGAGTTTCTATCATTTTGTACATAACGATCATTATCAAGGAAAATTATGAACTTTGAGCTTAACCTTGAGCCAAAAATGCAGTACAAATCATGTTTACGAGTCCTGGTTGACAATTAAATATTAGAAGGTTTAATCGCTAATTAAAACTCTCAACAACAACCTCTTGTTTGTCTCATTTATTTAGATCTAGCATTTTGTAATACAAATAACCATTACAACATATAATAGAGTTTGAAATATGAAGTATCAATGCTAACACCCCAACATTATATGTCCTTAATTACATTACTAAATTTTGAGTAATGAAATGTGTGTCATAATCCCCTCCCCATTTAAGCAACATTGTCTGTGGTGTTATACTATATCTAGAACCATTTTATGCAGAAGAAGGGATATACCACTTTCATATCAATAAAATTTTCCATGTCCTTAATTTCCACTTCAAACAATGTTATTCATTTTTTATAGTCTAGTTACCTCTAGACCTCTTAGCATTCCAACACATTTCTACATGGTTGTTTGTTTCTTCACAAGGAACAAGTTTAACTCATTTTTTTCTTGGACACACCTATTGCATTCGTGATCCCAATGAGTATTCACATGAATCTTTGAAAACCAATTTGTTCAAGTCCTCTTCCTTGCAATCACACACCTTGTAATTTCAGTCATCCCATTATTTGCCTCACTAGTCCCTCGAGTGATCCATTCCTTAGAAAGGATTATTTGAACAGAAAAAGTCTCGAATCTTGAGACTTATGGAGTCTTATAGCCAAGAAATCCTTCTGGCTTCCTCTAAATAGTGAAATACATTTTACATAACATACTCATGGTCATCAATGTATTTCATAGGGTTCTAGTGTCAGAATAATGGCCTTGTCCCTAGGATTGTTTAGCTTCACAACCATCGTTTATTCTTCATGGATAGATTGTCATCTTAGATGTATCACAAGCATACACTTTCCATTTATTTTATTCATAATAATTAAATCAAATAATAATTTTTTTCTTTTATTTTTCAAACTCCCTTCATATAGGAATCAAATTTCATAAATATGAATCTTCTCATGATGTTTGACTCTTGCATACAGTAGTACTCATACTTTTAATAAGCCAAAAAAGGGTAAATGTTCACACACAAAATATTTTGACTACAATATTTATGAAATCCCCGCAAGTGATATTGGATATATTAACATATTATAATTCAATCAATTTCAATTGATTTAAAAAATTGAAATGAAACTATTATTCCATTATTTATTTTCCTCATAATCATTCCTAGCATTCCATAATGCATTCAAACTTTTATTCCAAAAACAAAAGGGTCAAAAATTGAAGATAAATATCTCTAAATTCATGAGTAATTAGCATCCACTTTGCTTTGTGGGATGAGGGATTCCTTCCACTCATTCCACTACTAAATAATCCCTCAAAATTATTAGAAGCTATTTCTTTTCATGACATTCAATAATGCAATTTATTATCTCACACAAACATGCATGCACTCAATGCACCAAGTATATGTACCATTGTAACACTCCCTCTCACCCCCTTAGAATTTTCTAGGCTAATGGAAGGTGTTACTTTTCACTGACCCAAACTACATGGTCTCATTATGAATATGGGGTTATAAAATTTCATCTATCCCAAGTGTGCAGAATTCATTTTTGACAAATCCATCACGTTTAGCTCATAAATATATTTTCATCGATATAATGTTTTATCTCAATATGACTCCAACATTGAAATTTATACCCTTTTGAAATTTGGCTCATTAACCATTTCGACATCAACAAGTAGTGCCACATCATAACTTGAGTGTCCACGTGACACTGCCACCTCACTTGTGGTCCCAATTGACTCCCCTTACACCATCGGTCCATATTTCTTTAATTACTCCATTCCAAACCTTCGTTGTGTAACAAAAACCTTAATGTTAAGTCACCAGAGAAATTCCCCATCTAGCGACTTTTGTCAGTTCCTCGAAAGTAACACAACGAATTCGGTACTAAAAAATGTCATGGAAGATTCTTCTCTGTCTATGGATGCCAAATTTGATGACATGTTTTATGTCAACTCCTTTACCATATGTGAGGTACGATCCTAAGGATAATTCGATGAGCCCAATCCCGAGACAACATGGCATGATCCATGACGCTGCCTAAAATCCTCATCATTCAGTTCCACGTCACTCACCTCATCTACATCTTATTAACATCATTCTTGCCTCAAGGTGATGTTAAACTACCATGTGCTGTCCCCTTGCATTACCATGTGTTGTCAAAATTCTTACCGTTTGGCCATCCAAAGGAGTTATTCTTCCTGCAGTGTGTCACACCGTAAATGTGCCACACCACGAGTCCACATCCTCTAGAATCCCACATGGAATCTACTTAGCCTTACTCTGATCCAGGTGGATATTGGTGGCCACCCGTCTATTCCATCTAGACCCCCTAGTCAGTTTCATCTGTTTCCTTGTTCATTTTAGCATTTACTATTTTTAGCAGTTTTTCAGGTCTTGAACTTTGGGAGAAATTTTGATCCCCTTAACGATGATTTTTTGGGGTCCACAATAGGCCGAACGAAACCTACAGTAATTAGAGATATATTTCCAACAAGCTATCGCACGTGCCATACAGAGATAATATGACCAAGTTACGACCCCAAGAAGTTGGCTACCCCAACTAACCCCAACGAGGCCCACAAACTCTTGCTGTTACATCTCCTGGGGTTAGGGTTTTCTCATGTTTTCCATTAATAAATAGGCCTTTGAGCCTCATTGTAACACAATTTAGAGGCATGTAGCCACCACATCTCTTCTCAGAGATAAGCTACCATTGCCTAAGCTATCTTATTTCCATTCTATTTGTAAGCATAGTTCAATATTTTTCTATTAATGAAATGAAGTGTTTTTCTGTTGCATCTTTGTGTTTATGATTATATCTGTAAGTTGTTGCATTCCTATTTAATTTTAGATCATACTCAACCTACATGGCATCTACCACCTCACCTTGGTTCATGGGTCCCACTGGGTCTTGGTCCTTCATGCAAAGAGCCAATTTCACATTATAAGGGATTTGTGGTCAAACTTTGATCTTCCACATAATAGAATGCTCCACATTTCTATCTCCTCAAAATATATATATCTTTGTCTAGTAAGAAAAATATATATTTATTATGTGACCTCTATCATTAGTGTCCATATCCAAGCATCCAACATGTAATGCTTGGCAATGGGGGTGTAGCGAAATGTGAATTATCACGATAGGTAATGGGAATGGCTTTTGATCCATGCCTTTCATCTGCTCTATGCT
This sequence comes from Pinus taeda, assembly GCA_000404065.3. Classification (NCBI taxonomy): domain Eukaryota; kingdom Viridiplantae; phylum Streptophyta; class Pinopsida; order Pinales; family Pinaceae; genus Pinus; species Pinus taeda. The sequence continues at coordinate 31,154 of APFE030320120.1, forward strand.
TTTCATCAATATCATGCCCCACTACAAAGAGGCATTACAAACATCAGCAAGGAACAAAGGTTCGTGGTGACGTCGTCTCATTCATGTAGACTCCACACTAGTGCCACATATCACTTTCGGGCCACATGGAACAACATACCAATTCCCACCTATCATGTGGATTTGGCTAACTCAGAAACCAAAATTACCATTTCCCACTGCCACATACCACCACTATAGATGTGTCATATCAACAACCTATCCACATCACCTATTTGCATAGCCTAATCGACCCACATGGTATTTACAACCTCATCTTGGTCTATGGGTTCCATTGGGCTTGATCCCTTCATGTAATTCATCAAATATTGTTGTATCAAGCTTTTAAAGAATACCCAAGTGCATACAAAATTTGGACTTTGGAAAGCTACTCGAACCACCATGTTCCTGGGCTACTACAACTTAACAAGTGCATTCAAGCCTAGCCCACCATCCCGATCTCTCCATAATTTATGAATTCCATCTTTAACCCAAACTTGCTCACAAACACTTTGCATTGAGTGCAACCTCTCAAATTTCTCTATATCCCGAATACATCCTCCATTTGCGAGGTTATATGGCCTCACACCAAATTATTGCCAAATGGGCTCCACTTCAAATATCACCTTTTCATATGAAATCCACCTTGATTTGCTATCTAGAATTTCTCTAAATTAGCAAAATCACAAATAACCCAGACGTTCGCATATCTAGTTTCATACACTAGACGACCATACATTTGGCTCTCCACATCCTAGTTACATATTAGTTTTGGGACATTAAAATGGTATCCGACCGACATATGGGGTTCTCCGAGGATCTAATCGAGTCCTATATATGTATGTAGATTATCTGCTACACTTCTAAGAATTGAAAAAGTTTAGGAATAAGTGAATTTAGGCTTTTGTGATCCATATCATATGTCTTAAGAAATATTTCGGTGATAATCACATTAGAGATAATTTTTCGACGTGTTTCGAACCATCGAGTGTGGAGAATCAGATCATGGTATCAGATTAAATAAGTAAGGCGATGTAGAGATAATTACTTCTAACTACTAGAATCTAACGACTAATTTTGAATAAGGAAATTTTATTTATTAATAAAGAACATTATAATAAACATAAAACAAAAAAGAATTAAAAATATATTTATAAAGATTAAAAGTAAATAAAAGAAATAAAAGGGACCAACCTATTATAGGTGAAACAAAAGTTGGTCAAAATTAAAGAATAAAGAGTCAAAGGAATCAATGAGGTACGAATTAACAACTAATCAACGGGGGAGTAAATCATTGTCTATTAAAAATGAAAATTCCAAAAAATAAATTCAAGATTCATAATAAGGGATGAGACTGAATCAATGGAATAAAATGAACAAAAGTCTGTTATATATATATACATATAAAGGAATAAACAAAGGATATAAAGAACATAAATAAAACGATTGAGAAATTTATATATTTATTATTTAATTTAGTTAGTTAATTTATTTTGAAATATAAAAGATAAATAAATCTATGAACTTATCTTATATATAAACCCTCTCTTTAAATATAAAAGACATTAGTGAACACACACAAGTAATACAACTAAATGACTAAAACCAAGCCAATTAGAGAGGAAAAAGGAACACAATAGAAGGTTATAAAGGAAGGAAGTTCAAAGAAAATAAGAAATAATAGTAATTCTCTCTAAGGTAAGGATCAACCAGTGTCCTTATTTAAATTACTAGGTTTCCTTTTTATCTCAATGGTCTCCCTAAATTTTAGATGATAGAAATGATCAACCCTCGCAATGAACCGAGCCTCTTCAATTAAAATGTAATGTTTTGTCTTTTCCGCATGTTTAGCCAAAGTTGAGGAGTAGGTCCTACCATTGTTTATGTCAGTTGTGCACTCACGAATCCTTTAATTTATCAAGTGATCAGTTTCACCAAGGTAGGGTGTCTCGCAAGAACATGGGATTACATAAACACCTTTCATATGCTTAGGGTCCACAAGGTCTTTAATAGATCTTAAGGAGCTTCATATGGTGTTAAGGGGCCTAAATGTAGAGGGGACCTTATGTTTCCTTAGGATCCTAGCAATCGTGTCCATGATTGCTTGGATAAAAGGAAGATGAACCCCTGAAATTTGATCTTTGGGTTCTTTCTTAATCAACGGTCCTTTTCTAGCTCTAAGGAAATATTTTATTCCCTGACACTTACTGTATCCATTATTATCGAAAAGATTAATGGATTCTTCCATAAATCCTCCAAACTCAACATTGCTCGAAGCACTAAACATTCACGGATAGAGTCTAAATCTAAAGATAGATCTTGCTAAGGATTCTATCATACTAAAAAAAGGTAATTTGTTCCCACAAACCTATCATAAATGGGTCATAAACAACTTTTAGCAAAAGCTCTCACAAATAGGTTTCTTGAGGAAATATCTTAGAGCGTGCATCCTCTAAGCCACTCTATATAATATAGATTATTTGTAATGCTTCATTACTTCCTCCTCACAAGAGAAATGTTATAACCTCAAACAAGACTAATATCCATGCCATTTGTTGTCACCTACTGCATCTTGTTCAAATATTTCCAAATGATGTCAAATTAGTACAAAAAGGTCAAAAGGAAAGAAAACATCAAAGGTTGAAAATTCGAGGAGGATGCCAAAACCAACACCTAAGTTTCAAAGCCAAGAGAAGAAGCCAAGATCTAAAGAGAAACATATCAGAGCAGGAAGGCATATCAGAGGGAAGCTATTCAGAGGGTTGAAAACCTTGTAACTTCAACTTAAATCCTTTCCCAAAAAGTCTCGATGGGGAAGAGCTTCGAAATCAAGTTGGCCCTTGGTCATAGGGACTTCACAAGACCAAGGGCGCAGGTCAAGGGGCTAAGCATTGAGTGCTTGGAGCCCATCATAAGCAGAGCATATCATAACTCCTTCTTAATTCCACTTTGATAAAGTCCCGATGAAAAGGGGGCTTCTGATACAGTTTGACACTTTGTTTTGAGCAATCCAAAAGACTTCAAAGTAAGGGGATATTTGACACCCTAGATCTAGGAGCTCATTGGAGGCATAGATTATCATAACTTTGTTTTAATTCCCTTTTGGAAAATTTTTGATGGAGGGGGTTTCAATATGCACTGGCAGCTAGTCACAGACATTCCAAAGGACCAAGGGCACAGGGAAAGGGGTTGAGCATTGAGAGCTTGGAGCCCATCAAAAGAAGAGCATATCGTAACTCCTTCTTAATTCCACTTTGATAAAGTTATGATGAAAAGGGGGCTTCTGATACAGTTCCTCACTTGGTCTTGAGCAATCCGCAAGACTTGGATCAAAGGGGAGATTTAACACCCGAGATTTAGGAGCTCATTAGAGGTGGAGAATATCATAACTCTGTTTTAATTCCCCTTTGGAAAATTTCCAGTGAAGGGGGATTCAATATGTGGAGGTGCTTGGTCATGAATATCTGAAGGACTGAGGGTGAAGCAAGAATTATAAAGGGAGATAAACCCCTAACAAAATCCCAAAGCCTTAAGTACCCAAGCACCAAGCCTCTGGTCACTACCCTTGGTCCCATGGAGGAAAAATATAAAGGGGCTAAACAAAAGGAGGTCAGACGCATTAGGATCTCATGATTTCAAAAGGATATTTCAAATGATGTTATAATGGAGAAAATATCCTATATGTCAAATCCTATGCCTTAATAATTTGGTCATAGGTAGTGGTTCTATGGTGTGTAAGAAATGAGGAGCTAAGCACAGAAGGGCCAAGGATATCAAAACTCAGTGTTTTCATAATGTCTTTAAAAATAAAGCTACAATGAGTTGCAACTTCGAAGTGGCACTATGGTAATGTTACGAGGTATGTTGGGATCTAATAGTATAACACAAAAGTGTTAAAATAAGGATGCGTTAGTAGTTTTGATTTCGGAACACCACTAAGGCACCATAGCTGATCGCTCCTAGCTCCATAAAGTGGGAAATTCAAGCAGCTAAGGCAAAAATGACAAGTGAACCGGTCGAGTAACTGAAGAGGAACACCATGGCAGAGACATTGCCTAATAAAAGGCCATCACAGGAATGGCATGGAGATATTTTGCTTGACCATCATTCAGTTTTTTCCATTTTTGTTATTTTGTAATTTTCTATATTTTAGAGAAAGGAATCAAATCCATTATAATGATTTGGGCAGTAGAACCTTCACACGCCTCTATAGCTGGATCCGGATGAGATATTTTGTAACTATTTTCAAGCTTCCCCTCTCCTTATAAAAAGAGTGAAGAAACAGTTTATAAATGCTCCCAATTTCTGCATTCAAGAGCCCGAATTATGTTTGGAAAATTTTGAGTTCTAATGTAGAGAACACGGTTCCACTTTGGTTCACTTTGCTTGTTCATGAAGTGGTTAGGCTTATACAATTGTTAAATGTGATGGATTGGTGATTTGAACTCCATCTTTGAAGATCAATGAAGAAATTCTGTTGATTCCAATTAGAGTAATGTGCAATATGTTTTCCCTTTTGTATATCATTTCATATGTGTTTTCCACCTCTGCAATTGTGTAATGAAGATGTTGGTTTCACTGTCACTCATTGTTGTATGTATGCTACTAAGAAGTAAAAATTATCTATGTAAATGAAAAATTTACTTATGTTAGTTTATAGCCTACAGTACCTATGTGAGCACATACTTACTAATTGTTGTTTTATGAGAAATATGTCCATGAGGCATAGAGCATGAGGCCTTAATTCAGGCTCCACTCTTTCTGCATTTTCATATCCTCACTCTTACATATTTCTGCTAGAACTCATTACTAGGATTCTTTGTTTTATCCAGCCCTCTGCATTGAATTATTTCCCTCCTTTCCTCCTCTTCATTTATACTACAAAAAAAAATATTAAGTTGCGTATTGTTGTGTGTCTGCCACTAGACTCATGACATTCCCCTTTGAGATAAGCCATATATACTAGTTTGTATTTAGATATGTGTGTCTTCTTGAGTTTAATTTGGTAAAGGGCCATTGAACCAATCTCTAAATTATCTTATTTGAGTTTATGTGACACGTGGAGTGCAGTAGAAAGCCCTGAGATAATATTCAAAAGAACTCCTATGGATTCCCTAGACACTGACCCTTTCCTTGAACTTGGGGGTTGTCTTTAGGAAGCTTCTACATCTTCTGAAGCAATTTGTGATGAGAGATAGAAAAATCCACAGCAACTTTTGGTGTCGTTTCCAGGGATGAATTTGAAAAACTTTCACTGGATAATGACTATTTTTCATTGGTTTTAATAGGTGAGAAAAGGAATTGCAAGGTTGGATCCCTCACCTTGGTGAATCCACATAAATAAAAAATTTTATTGACTCCACTGGGGATCCCTTATTTCTTCATACTGCCTTTCAATAGGTCTCATACCCTCTTTGATACAAGCCAATAGAAGACCCCTCCTTTATTTGACCCACAAACAATAATATCAAGGAGCGTCTAGAAGGAGAAAACACCAGTCACTCAAAGTGTCGATATATTTTCCCAAAGATATCATCAACCAAATCATAGAAGGCCATAATAAATCATCGTGAACCCTCTTCCAAAGTCCTAAATATACAAAAGAGCATTATTCATTGTTTGGCATGTTTTTCTCAAGGGATCAAGACAAAGAAGCTCCTCCTAGTCCTCCCTCATCCACTTCTCTCATTTTTCCAGAACCTGAAGAGGTTAAATATATATTGGAAGATAGCCCAACACCTAGTGTTAATAGCTTTCTAGTTTAGCCTCAAAAAACCACAACTCAACCAATTCTTCTCTAGAGGCTAGTGATAAATCTCTTACCGCCTCCTCCTTTGATAAATATGGTCGTCCTTGGTTTTCTTCTTAATAGGTATGCTCCTCTTGATTTACCTTAACCCATGAATGTCATGCCTCAATATTATCTCAAAAACCTACCGAGATTTACTGGAGAGGATGAAATCTCAACCCAAAAACATATAGACACTTTCTGCCCCTTTGCAAAAAATCAGAATGTGGAGCACCTAGATGTGAATTTGATTCTCTTTCTCTAATCACTAGATGAGGAGGCCATAAAGTGGTTCAAATGCTTACCCAATGCTTCAATTACTACATGGGGGAAATGGAGAATGTGTTCATGCAGAAATGGGGTGAGAGAAGAAACTATGGATACATCCTCATAAAGTTTAATGAAATGAAGAAGAAACATAATGAGGATGTTTATGAATTCATCAAAAGTTTTAACAAAATATATAACAATTTGCTTGCTGAAATAAAACCCCCACAAGTTGCTGCTAAGGTGGTTTTTGTTGGGGCTTTTGAGTCTGAATTTGGTTTTACTCTCTGTTGAAGCCCCAAAAATTGGGTCTACAACAAGGGGGATACCCACCCGGTCTGGACCTTAGTTGGTAGCTCCTTTTCCGTTTGGTATAGTGGGTCCGACTGGGGATATGGGACTAGTTTCCCAATTTATGTGTGTGTGTGAAGGATTGATATTTCTTTCCTAAAAGTTTCTAAGTGAGATGCTCTAATTCTAACTCTAATCTAATGATATGCAATTGTATTCTAATAAATAGAAATATCTAAATCTACACTAACCCGGGGTGTAATCCTTCTGTTATGCGATCTAAAAAGATTTCAGATTACAATCAGTAATAAAGATCATTCAATTGTTATGAGAAAATAATTCAATATAGATAAACCACTTCGTATAAGAATTTAGATGAAACATTTGTGAAGAAAATATCGCATAATAAGCTACTCATACATTAAGCATAAATAAATAGCTATCACCGTACAAAAGTGCGAAATGATAACTCATGCATTCACGCGTTAATGTATAAACAATTGAACATGAATATCACTTTAACACAGAGGCAGAAATAGTTAAGAGATAAAAGTACCATTTATAACTAGTTCTACTCATGAGCTTCAAGCGATAATGATTTAATCTCTTCTTATAACCAACATCCACTAAGAGTACAAGAAGTGCAAACATCAGTAGCAGATATTAAATGCAAAAAAATCAATAAATCCTATTCCATTCATTCATCAAAAACCTCCTCGGAGGGTGCAAAAAGTGCATGTTCTGAGGACAAGTTTTTGATAAATTTCTGGACCCTTCTCTAAATGCATGAGAAGGGTTTAAATACTACTAACTAAATCTAAAAATAACTTATTACATAAATGTAGGATACGGTTTAAATGACTGTCCTTTTTCTAGGCAAAAGTAAAGCAAAATTAATGCTAATATTGAATCTAAACTTAACAAATAACTACTTCTGTATCTGATCCTTGAAATCACAATCATTCAACATTTGCTTGAGTAGGGTCGGCTGGCTGACTTCAGACTTCAACTGTCCTGTGAAAACGGAATCAGCAAGAGCTGGCACCATCTTTTCGGCAGAATTGATGATGCATTTGAGGGTCATACACTGGCTGTGTGGTTTTACCAAATATGCCCAGTAAGAATCCCAACTCAACTTAGTTGATCTTTTGATTGATTCTGCCTTTTCTTGAGCCTTCTGTCTCCAGTCTGCTTGAAATTGCTATACATATATACATGTCATATTGAAGATAATTCAGACAATTATTACTGGTTTTATGATTCAAGTTTTACTTTTTTACCTCTATCGTTCTTTTTCCCAATTTCTAGGCTTACAGGTAACTGAGTAATTAGAGGCTTTCCATTTCAAGAAGTTTTACCCAGCGATGCGCGATTAGCACCTAGGAAACTGCCTCCGTTTCTTGATCCAGGCTTCCTTGGTGCGATTTTCCCCTCTTGTGCGCTTTCTTTTAGTGGATGTAAAGCTCAAATTTGGTGAAAATAATAATTCCATAAGTTCTTGACCTGGAGTCTTACATTGTTTGTTTTTGATGTCAATGCTATCCAGGACCCATTTAACTATGTCTGTGTAGGGGAGAATTTTGGGCCTTGCCCCTATCCGGTGCAAGAATGAACAAGCTAAATCTGTAACTGATGCCTCAGAAGACCCCTGTGAACCAGAAGTAGCCGTAACCTCCGTCACCTTTGGATTTTCTTCTTCAAGTAAATTATACATGCCTTCCCAAGTCGTGATACCAACATCTCTGTTACATGCAGTGTCTGTATATAGGGGTGTCATTTCTTTGTCTTCAGAGCTTGGAGCTTTGCCTTTCTTCCCCATGATATCCTGCGTACTTCTTTGTATAGTTTTTTGTTCTTCGTTCCTGCAGTTTACAAGGGAGGTGAGAGTAATGGTAAGGAAAGGTGATGGGAAAGTTTTTAAATGCCGAAGACATAAAAATTATACCACCTTACGTGAACTAACTCTTTGATAAGCGCAAAACCATATTTCATTAACAACTGGCAACTAACTCATTAATTAGCATTAAAGCGCATAACTAGGTCTCGGTTCATGGAAAAACATTTCTCGAATAATGAGCCTGAAAGATTCACGATGAAGCAATTTTGCGATTTGCTTCGCAATATTGCAAATCGCTGTATCACATTTTCATGATACCATTCCGCCACATTGTCGCAATATCGCCCTGTGGATTTATTGCAATATCGCTATATCGCTATATCACAATATCGCAAGAGCATGACATATGACAATTTTCTATTAAAGTGATTTTTGCAAGATGAGATTTTGTGATATGCGCCATCGCATATCGGCGTTTAAGATTTTTCAGTTAAGCAGTCTTTGATGCATGCGATGCGATATATATATTTCAGTATGTAGTCTCGCATCGCAATCTCGCAATCTCAGAATTCGGCTTGTAAAGGAGTATCTTATTGTTCCTTTTGCAATGCAATATTTCTTAAGGAATGATTTTAACTTACCTTATCGTGAAACTTAAGGTTTTTAAATTTTTTGAAGGTATTTTCCTAAGTTTATGATGGTAAGTTTTATTAAAAAGGAAATACAAGCACTAATTCATTTTTAAAATTTTTTGACTAAGGGCCCCCACTTATCTAGTGTTATTACTAATACTAAATAAGATGGGGGGTTGTTGCTGGCCACAATAATTGGCGATTCACTTGGAAGAACCAGTTATCTCTGCTTTTCTTTTGAATTTTCTAAACTTCCAAAATAGAAAATTTTCTAGAAACTTAAACTTTATTATAGAAAGACAAAGTACATTATGCTTTTTCCTATCAATGATATTTTGTTTCTTATATTTTCAACTTTGATTATTTACTCCCTCAATCTATTCCTTGTATTTACATCAATCATTACTTGGTCTATAAAGATAAATTCTTCTCTGTAAATTAGTTTTGAATATACTCATTTGTCGTAGGTAGAGCCTCTGTTGCCAGCAAGCGGTCATAGCCCTGACAGAGTTACCTGTTACCCAGCAATGATCCTGTATCCTACTTAGAGAAATATGCATTTTTCAAAGAGAAATCCATATCCACACTTTTTGCTTTCATTTTCTTTTTTACCCTTAAAGAGAAATGTATTGGTTTGATAGCCAGTTTATGACATAGTCATTCACTTGATTTATAACTTTGTTGAACAAGCTGGCTCGTGATGAGACCTCTTGTCTTTTGATTGCAATAATCTTGACTCATTGCCCTGTTGTGGTATGCAGTATTGGAAAAGTTAGCAAGCTATAATATCTATGATCATGATAAGCCGGCTCATGATGAGACCTCTTACTCTTTAAGTTAAAATGTATCATTGGATCATTCTTTGAGCGTTGTAGTTTCCTAGGTGGGGAGGAACTCATTGTTTCCTTAAGATAGCTCTGGACGACAATGGTAGAGTTTTTGGAAAGAGATTTTCTACAGAGAATCTTCATTTGTTATTGATACCTTTCATTAGATTGATATAAAACAATTTCCCATTAAAGGTCGTCTTTTTATCAAATTTTACAAAGTTGAAACTAGTATCATTTCTAGGCTAGAGTCTTTAACTGTATCTTTGAATAATAAAGATCAATTTTCTAAAAGATTTTCTATTTATACAAGCGAAAAACAAAATTTGAAAGAGAATTGGTGTCTTTTTCGTAAATCCCTAATGTAACCATCCACAATTGGTTTATTATGAAAATAAAACTAATTTACAAAATAGAAGAATGATCTTCTAAGGAAAATATTTCTTAAGGATCTGTCCGTTAACAGGTAAAGAATCTCTTTTAACTGTTAAATCCTGTAACATAAAAGTGGACGGACCTATGAATTCTATGATTTGGAAAGGGCCAAGTCACAATCATTGAAATTTTGTATGTTTCCCTTTTTCCTCATGAGCCTTGTCCCATTTTAAAACTAGATCTCCCATCTGAAAGTCTTTTCTAGTCATCATGTTTGAATCAAAAGAGGTTTTTACTAATGCTTGATGATGAGTGTGAGTTATTTTGGCCCGTTCTCGTTGTTCTTCTAACTTAATTATTTCCATTTGCCTTAGCTGTAAGGAGGAAGTTGATACTTCATCAATATATTGAACTAAGGACAGAGAGGGAATTTCTAAATGAGTGGGAAGAACCACTTCTTTCCCATAAACTAAATTGAATGGAGAAGTGCCGATGGAGGCTTTCTGCATTATTCGATCTGCCCATAATGCATATATTAAAGACTTGTACCAATTTTTATGATTTTGGTCAACTGTTCGCTTGATCATCCTGATTAGGTTTTTATTTGTAGACTTAGCTAACCCATTCCCCTATTGGTAGTAATTGGCAGAATATTTAAGTTTGAAATCCCTTTTGAGTGCAAATTCAGTCATTGCATTACCAGAAAAATATGATGCATTGTCAAACATTAAAGCAGAAGGCAACCCAAACCTGGTGATTATAAATTGATCTATGAACTCAGTGATATGTTCAACATTAGCCGTCTTGAGTGGAACGGCTTCTACCCATTTAGTAAAGTAATCTGTTGCTGTAAGGATATATCTATGTTTTTTAGAAGAGTGAGGAACGATCTCACCTATTATATCTAATCCCCACTAATCAAAAGGTTGCTGAATGTTGACCGATTGTAGTGGCAAGGATGGTTTCTTTTGTCTCCCGATAGCGGTTTGACATACTTGACATTTTCTCACGTAGTTATGTGAGTCTTTGAATAATGTGGGCCAGTAATAGCCTGCGTGTAAGATTTTATGTGCAGTAGCATCTCCAGCATAGTGTCCACCTACTGGCCCATCGTGGAGTTCCTGAAAAACTTTTTCAGCTTCAGATTTCTCAAGACATCTAAGGAGAACAGAATCATAATTTATTCTAAAAAGAACATTGTTCATGAGTTGATATTGTTTGGCTTTCATCCTTAGAGCTCTTTTCTTCGTATGATCTAGGTTTGAAGGAGCATATCCATTCTTTAAATAATAAATGATATCAGCATATAATGACCCAACATTGTTTAGGCTTACCTCATACATTTGTATCTCTGTAGATGGAATTTCGGACATAAGCAATGCTCTGGCCAGCATTTTGCAAAAGCCTTGACCTTTTACAATACTTGCTGGTTTGATTTCTACATCGTATTCCTGTAAGGCAGTAGCCCAATTGGCTCTTTTCTCACCCACATCTTTTTGTACTAAAAGATTTCTTACCATTGGAAATGGTACTATGATTTTCATATGGGTTTTGAGTAGAAAGGGTCTGAAATATATAATTGCTTTGAAAACAGCGTAAGATTTTAACTCGGCCACCTGTAAATTTGAACTGAAGAAAGCAATCGAGGCTTTTGCCTTCTCTTGATTTGCTTGAGCAAGTATCGCAACATATGATTGATCAGAGACAAATGTATATAAAATAAAAGGATCAGAAAAATTTGGAGTTGCTAAAGATGGAGCGTTCACAATTGCTTGTTTGATCAAATTGAATGACTCATATTCGTCTTGGCCCCATTTAAAGTTTGAGTTCTTTTTTATCATTGCTTGTAATGGAGACATTATTCTTGAAAAATTTGGAACGAATCTCTTTACAAAGTTAATCTAGCCAAGGAAAGATTGCATGGCTTTCTTGTTGTGAGGTAAGGGTATTTCAGAAATCTCCTTGATTCTATTAGGATCAATGTGAATCCCAAATTTTGACACTACGAATCCTAGAAGTTTTCCTTCACTTAACACGAAAAAAGATTTTTTTGGGTTAAGTGAAATTCCATACCCTTGACAACGTTGGAAGAGTTGTTTTAAATCTTTAAGATGATTGTTTCGTTTCTTGGAATATATAATTATATCATCCAAATAGATTACCACTGATTTGTTAACTAAACCTTTGAACACGGTGTCCATGGCTCTCTGAAATGTGGTGCCAGCATTGATCAGACCAAATGGCATCTTTAGATATGCGTATGTGCCCCATTTAGTTTTGAATGTGGTTTTTAATTGATCATTGGGATGTACCAACACCTGATTGTACCCTGAGAATCCATCCAAGAATGACATTAATTCTGATCCCGCGACTACCTGTAGTATTTGTTCCATGGGAGGCAAAGGAAAATTATCCTTTTGGTAGGCTTTATTAAGATTTCGAAAGTCAATATAGATTCTGATGTCTCCATTCTTCTTTATAACGGGAACCATATTGGAAACCCATTTGGAGTGTCGAACGGGAAAAATTATTTTGGCTTTCAATAACTTATTGAGTTCAGATTTGATCTGGTTTTCTAGGTTGGGATGGATCTTTCTCAACTTCTGTTGGATGGGTTTCTCATCGTCTATCATTGGAATAATATGTTGGATTATGGAGGTGTCATATGTTTTGAGTTCATCGTAATTCCAAGCAAAGACACTTTTGTATTGTCTCAATAGACGAATATATGCTAATTTTTCTTCAGGAGCTAGACCAAGGCCTAGGTTGATATTTTGTGGTTTGGTATGAGTTCCTAGATTTACTAATTCGCAGTTCAAAGTTGAACTTTGGAGTTTTGAATTGGTAGATCTTTTAAACCAATAATTCAAATCATAAAGGTCTTCTAACTTGACTACTGACTTAGGTATAGCATTATTAGTGCTATCTTGTTGCAATTGTTGGTCATGTTGGTCTTTGTCAATTATTTGATTGGTGTAGGATCCTTCAGATGTGAGGAAACTCACAATATCAGGATCATCATTGAAAATCCTCCAATTGGTAATGTTATTAGGAATCGAGGGTCTAAAAATTAATTCAACTGAAAATCGATCAGGGCTAAAATCTTCTGAAGGAATGAGCTTGGAAGCTACGTTGGCCAAGAGGTCTACACTAGCATTCTGGAGTTTGGGGATTAACAAAATATTAAATGCTATAAAGTGTTCAGTCAGATCTTGAACTAAAAATTGGTAATGTTTTAAATGACCTGATAATCAATGTATAGTATTACGTACCTGTCTTATTACAATTTCAAAATATCTGAAAACTTGAAGGTATTTGATGTCTAATCTGATTGCTTTGTATAACCCTTGGACTAAAGCTTCGTACTCCGCAGTATTGTTGGTGCAATAAAATTTGAGTCTACAAGTTAGCATGCTTTTATTTCCCTCTGGACTGATTAACACGCATCCTGCTCTTGCTCCTTCGTTAGATTTAGAACCGTCAAAAAATAAATAAATATTTATTTACAGGACTATCTATAAAATTAATACATTTAGAACTATCTGTCTGAGAGAAATTTTCTACTTGAGATAAAACATAATGTTCTAAGTAAGGTGAAGTATGAGCATTAAAATTTCCAAGGAAAGAATCTACTGAGTAGTTGCCAATGATGTTATTTCTGTATGCTATTGGTTCATTATCTCCTTCCAGTTCTGTTACTATGAATTTCTAATGTCTTTCTCGCTCAACTTTTATTTGATTTGGTTTACCATTGTAAGGGAGCCACATGTGCGACCAGTCAGTTGCAAAGTATCCATGAAGTTTTTCTGGCCAATCTCTGCTAAGAGTTAAGCCATAAATTTCTAGAATATCAGCAACTAAAATGTCGATAACTTGACATACCTTTGGGTTGGATGACAGCCTTATGGTAACCTAATTTAATTCGCTAATCATTTCGACTTGCGATCAATCTAGCTGAACTATGCGCACAACAGATTTTTGCGGTTGAACGTTCAATTTTGCACATATTGACTTTGGTAAAATATTCGATGAAGCTCCCAAATACACTAAGCAATTATGCACATTTTTATTGAAAATTTCATAAGTAAGAAGAAATGGGGGAGTATGAGATCTCAATCTTCCTCCAATTAAGGCGATGTCGTTTGGGTCAACTTTATTGATGACATTGGTTGGAGGTCTTTCCATGTCGTGGGAAGCTTGAGAAATTACAGCGGCGGGCAAAGGTGCAACTAGTACAACATGCAATTCTTTCAAGAGTATCTTTTGCTGGTGTTTTAACTTGCTCAATTCGTAAAGAGTGATGTTGGGCCTAGTCTTTTTCATGTCTTCGATGATATTGTACTCCATTTCATCCGAAACGATCAGCGTTTTACATGGAGTCGATGAATCTGTTTGGATTGGGCTGGTTTGAGTTGCTTTAGGTGTTGTTTTCTTGGCTGCGACTTTATCCTTAGTCGTCGAGCTTGCACTCTTTGGCTTAGGAGTAGGTTGAGCAGGATCAAGTTGATTTCTACTTCGAGTGCTAACCGGGGATGCCTCTTGATCCTCTTCATATGGGAGGATGAAATCCCACATACCTTGTAACTCTACAACTTCTTCTTCGTCAGTATGTTCTTCAATAGCGATTTTCTCTTCTTCTTCTTCTGATTCGGCATCTGTAATATCAGTTGGGGGCTTTGAATCAGTTGGCTGGTCTCTTTCAAAAGGTCCGTACGACTTCTTAGAAGAAGTTTCTACCACTTGTTTCTTAATTTCGACCATTTCGTTAGACATGGTCTTCAAAACTTTTTGTAGTCCTTCTAAATTGAATGGATCTTTCTATTGCTTTTTCTTGGGATCTTCCTTGAAAGTAACCTTCTTGGATTTTCGTTCTTCTATCACATTTTTCTTTTCTAGGGAAATAATACGTTTATCTACTGTTACTGCTTCTTTCATATTTTCTACTAAAGTTGTTTTGTTAGCCTTGTCAACAAAGATTGCTATTTTTGATGGTAAAGCAGTGATGTACCATTCACTTCGCACTTCTTCGCTAGGCTTGGAAGCAGTAGGAATTTTGTTTAACAATTTATTGAAACGTGAATTGAAATCTTTGATAGGTTCTTTTGACTCAGCCCTAAGGTTAGATAGGTCGTTGATCAATGTCGCCATAGACCTATCATCACCAAACTTAATAAGGAATTGTTCTTGGAAGATATCCCAACTAGTGATAGATCTAGATGGTAATGAAATATACCATGATCCAACTGTTCCTTGAAGAGTATAAGGAAAATGTCAAACAACAACATCTTCGTTGGTAACTCCATTGAGATTAATGGATAGCATAAAGTTATTTATATGCTCTTCCGCTAGCATGCCTGCTTCAGGACTAAACTTAGGCAACCATTTTTCAGGATGGGCCGGTAGGTGACTCAAGGGTGTAGGCATAAGACTGCCCCTAGGTTATTCCATGGAGATTGGGCCATCATTGAACTACTAACAGAGGAAAGTGTAGAAGATGATCCCTGCGATTGAGAAGATGAGGATATTACGACTCTAGATGATTGAGAAGGAGATGTGGAAGTACCGGTGGGCTGATGGACAATGATCTGAAGTGGAGGAGTGGATAGTTGACTTCGCGGTGGAGAAGCTGAGATGGATGATGATGATGAAAGAGTCTTGCTATCAGACCCTTTAGGTGATTTCCTTGCTCTCTTCCTTGTGGGTAGAGGTAATTCGGTTGGCTGAATGCCAAAATTTTCGCTCTTTAATTTGGTAAGAGGATGAGCAGGGTTGTATTGCGAAGTCACGTTGCCTTGTGATTTATCAAATATTTGAGGAGATATGGAAAATAACTAAAGTTTGTGAATCAGAGATTCAACTTCAGGAGGTTCAATAGTAGATTGTTCTGAAATGTCAGGGTTTGTAGTAGCGACTGTTGTTCTTACGACTGCTGTCTCTGGATTTAAAGATTCTAAATGCAATGGAGAAGTCAGGGGAGATGGTGAGGACAATTTACTCTCAAAATGGTATTTAGATTTAGAATTGCTTGCCATTCACAGTTCAAGGCCCTCCTTCTAGTGCCAAATATGTTGAAGCCCCGAAAATCAGGTCTACAACAAGGGGGATACCCACTCGGTCCGGACCTTGGTTGGCAGCTCCTTTTCCGTTTGGTATAGTGGGTCCGACTGGGGATATGGGACCAGTTTCCCAATTTATGTGTGTGTGTGTGAAGGATTGATATTTCTTTCCTAAAAGTTTCTAAGTGAGATGATATAATTCTAACTAGGGGTGATTTTAGGGGCGAAGGTTCGCCCTTTGGCGAAATTAAGGGGTTTTAAATTTTTAGTGGGCGAATATTTTGTATCATAATACATTTTTACAAATCACCTCAAATAGCCCATCTTATTTTAAGGGAGAGGGTAAAAAAGGTAAATTTAGCCCTTGAAA